>SSNS01001534.1:6538-19357 GCA_006937985.1 Aphyosemion australe | reverse complement strand
AATAAAAAGTTGGGATTACAGGATCCAGATCAGGTCTATAAAAGAAATCAGCACAAAGAATAAAACGTCTTCACAACCAACCCAACAACTAGGAATATGTATTCCCATGATGCAACAGCCAGTCTGGTGAGGGGAGTAGCATCAATCATCACAGTTCAGGGGGACCATTTGATGAGCTGCCAGCTCCAGAATGGTGAATCACTCCACCTCCGCCTCACCAAACAATCATTATCTCCCCCATCTCGGTTCTGCTCCATGTGAGCTCAATTCCGAGCTTGAACTCCCAGCTTTTACCCCCTTTTCCCTTCATCTCCACAGCTCCGCGCCTCATTCAGACTCCTGACTTTAGGCTCAGAGGAACAGGAGGGAAACACTGACTGAAGATGAAGATTTTCATAATGCGAAAGCTCTTCAAAACCGACTAAACTGAGGTTGACCTCTCGTGTGTCTGTTCACAGGAACTCAGCCTGCAGGTTCACACAAAACGTTGAAGAAGATACACAAACTAACTAAAACCAACTTTCTCCGTTTAGCAGCACGAATGTATAAACCCACCTTCATGGCTTTTGAGACAAAGTTCTCCCTCCTGTTGCTCCTTTGAAGACCAGAATGCTCACAAACGTCCAACAAGGACGCAACATGAAAACCTAGCTCATGAGTTATTCATCAGAAGACTAAACCAGAGCCTGGAGGCAGGAGAGGCATCTTTGAAACCAGCAGACGTATTTTTAGACATCTCAGTGTCATTAAATAGATTCATTCTAGTTAAACTTTAGGTGCCTGATGTTCTACAGGTAAACCAAACAAACATGAGCTTTTATTTTAAAGGGATTCTATGCAGTTTTGGGTTGCTTTTAGCACCCCCTAGTGTCTGTTTAGTAGAACTAAAAGTGAAACTAAATTAAACAAATAAAAAATTCCACCATATCCCAATTTTTACTTGGTAACAACAATTGCAAGTTTGTTGTAACTGGTAATCTGGAATCTGGAGAATTTTCAGAAGTTTCAGTTTAGCCATATTAGCATGAACAACCTGTTTAAGGTCAAAGGTCAGAAATGACTATTTAGGATTTTCTGGCAGAATTCATGATTGCATTAATTACAGCGCTTGGTCCTCTGCTGCTGTCTACTTTCTTCCCTCAGTTTCCTCAGGTTCACACTAGAGGGCGCTGTGGTGACGCACACCCACAGTTCCTCGCCGGAGGGCGGAGTCAGCAGGTGACCTCTCCACACAGCTGTTTCTCATCTACAATCACCGAGAGTACTGGAGCCGGCCATTCATCACCAGATCGTTAACCTGTGTGGTAAACCCGGAGTGCTGGCGTTTTCTTGTGACTTCCTGATCATTCCCTTTGAGTTTCTACTGCTCCCTGTTGATTCCCCAGGTTCTCCGTGCGTCTTCGTGATCAGTCATCTTCATCGCCTCAAGAAAACCCTTTTCATGCTGGCTGCCTCCTCCCACTCCTCTCTGCTTTCAACCATCGCTCAGCTCCACCACTCATTGTTCACCATCCTCTTCCTCACCTCACCATCTCCTGCCATCTCCTCCCATGTGCCACCTGACCGTCCTCCGGTTGTTACTGTAAGCCGTCTCAATCTCATCTAGCTCTGGACACTCGCCTGTTTTGGAAAAATACTCACCCTATAGTTCTACTGTGTTCCTGAACCCGTCACCTCCCCACAGAATAGCTGTCAACCAGAACTGTTAGCAAACGCCTGTTTCAATTCTGCTATCCAAATCAGCTCATACCTCCTCTCCCTTGCAGTCCTTCACCCTGGTTTCCCTGCGAAGATTTCAATACCTTTTCCTTAATAAAACCGTTTAAACTATTTATGCCTCCTGAGGGCTCCTTGCATGTGGGTCAAATATCTACCTGAAGCAGCCCTAGACCATTCCACTACCGCCACCATGTTTGACAGTAGGGTAAGATGCCATTTCTATTTTTGGGGGGCAAGCAGGAGTTTTGAAGTCATAAAGTCATTATTCCAACAAGTTATTCAACTTCTGTTTCAGAGTAATATTTGGTTGGAGGAGTGGGGAGCAGAAAACGGCACGATTTGGAATCTTGCTTATTAATATTCATGATATGCAAACATCTCTCTTCTGGTTGGCTAATGACAACAAAGCTCTTCCGCTGCCTTCGTTCATTTTTCTTTCTTGGCTAAAAAAATACAACGTTAATTTATAATCTCCATAAATAATGCAAGCCTGAACGTGTTCCGCCACATTGTGGAGTTGCTAATGCTAATGATTAGCTTCTACTAGCCGACACGTGCTGGGTGAGTCCATGATTGCGAATTTTACAGTGTGTCGTAGATCTGTGTGGCTTTTTCTGACCTGAGCTAATGCAGGAAACGGGGGTTGAAGACTATTTTCATGCTCAGCCTGCATGTTAACCTCAGTGTATTTCAAAAAGAACAAGTATTGTGTTTTTCTCAGTAAACCTCCGAATGTTGAATCATGAAAATGACAAAGCAGCATTTAGGCATCACAAATTCCCTGCTGTGACTCCATTACTGAAGAACAAATCAGTGAAAGCTAACATGTTGCTTCACTCCAGGATTTGCTAACTTCCACGATCCTCATGACTTTGCTTCAATCTTAAAGCCGCATGTTCCTCTATCCCGGGTAAATGCTGGTTGTGCATGCCTGAGAGTGAACGTCCCTTGGGGGGGTGCTGCTGCTGTATCATGGCAGGGTCGATATGAGTATCTGCCTGTGTGACACAACAGATTACTGCTGCCTGGTCCCAGCCCGGAAAAAATAAATAATAATAATAATACGTGACAGGAATCAAGAGAAACGGCAGCCATGCTCCTCTGCTCCAATTCCAGACGACAGAAATGTGTTTGGATAAATTTCCTTCACTTCCTTCAAACATCATTTTGTGTAACTGAAATCTGTATTTCTCTTATGAGTAGACAAACATTTACAAGCACGAGGTGCTGTTGCAAATTAACACAAGGTGAAAAAGATCCTCTTTGCTTGAGGGATTAAATTCTTTCAGTAACGTTGTGAAATGAATCGTGCTGCTCTTGATTTGTGGTTTCTTGTCACAGCCTCTGAAACCAAAACGATAGCTTTGACCTTTCACCCTCTTGGATTAAATGTCAGAATTAAGCAATGCATTGATGACTCTGGCAGAAAAAGGTCTCGGTGTGTGTGTGTGTGTGTGTGTGTGCAGGTCAAAGCAGCAGCTGAGTGAGGCTGACGTTGCTAGGTGACTGTATGATCGTTTCAGTCCCTGAGAGAGGTGACACTGTCACCTTCTTCCCGGATCGGGATGAGCTACTGTCAGCGTCTGCTTAACTTTACTTACAGCAGAGATGCAGAACAGCAACACGACTTTAGTTTTTGCTGTTGGTGCTGTAACTGTTGTAATCTGTCTCTTCTGCATCATTTATAAGTCGGTCAGAAGGCAGCAGCTTGGTTGGAAAAGCTGCATCTTTCCACAGACTTCCCATTTATTTCTGTATTGACTTTATTGCTAAGTTAAAGCTTTCATAGATTGACATCATCCTGTTTACCTGATTTCCCACACTCCACAGAGCAACCAGCCACTCAATTCCTGTTAGATCCAAATCACAACAAATAGGCAATCCTTTTCTTTTTCACTTTGCAGTGGCTGCCTTAAAACTATTGAATGGTTCACCTTTGACTGCTTAGACACATAAATCTCATCTTTAAGCCAGGTTCTCACCACAGGATTGGCTGATTTATGGAGACCACATACACATGGTGATCACAAAATCACAGATATACCAGTTATGGCAGCTCGACAAACCCTACATGTTACATATCATCTGCTTTCACTCCATTCGTCCATCGCTCTGATGGGAAATTTCACAAGACAAAACGTGACTTTGAATTAAACAAACATGGAGGAGTGTGGTGCGCGCTTCCATCACCTCGTTTTCTGATTGACTAAATGTAACAGGCAGTACGCTTGTTTGTCCCCGAAAATCAGATCAAGACAATCCTAGATGTTTGAAAGCCCGACTTTATGATCAGAGTGATCCCGACGTCCTTCTGGGCAGACCAGAGTGCTCTTAAAGTTGCTATTTGGAGTTTTCCCCTTTCAGGAATTATGTATGATTTTTAGAAGATTATCTTAAGAGCCTTAATATTAATACGTGAAGAATGCTGTGATTCCAGGTCAGCTTCTTGCTGCCTGTGGTCTTTTTGTTTTTTAGTTTATTTTTCTTAATGCTATGAAGCTTCAACTTTCCTCCATTGTTTCGGCCTATTTGTGAAAGTTTCTTTCTCTTTGCTTTTTTTGACTCAAGAAATGTTTAGAAGCTTTAAAATGTTCACATCTTTTGACAGTGACATGTTTATTTTCTTCATGCCGCTGGTGCAGTGATGCATCAGGAGTGAATATCCTATCAAGTTTCTGAATGTGTGCAGTGTATGGTTGCAACAGTGAGGAGTTGAGTCGGTCCATTGACTAGAACACAACAGTCTCTAGTGGCAAAGCAGACATGGTGCATGGACGGTCTCCTGAATCACTGAAAACAGGCTGTACTGAATCAAACTCATCCAAAAAGAAGACACAGGTGAAACTAACAGCTCGGTGGTTAAGATTTGTGCAGCTAATGAAGCTTAATCTCAAAATAAAGTCATCTGAGAAGCTCCTTTAGGGTTTAAATGACAAACAGAGAACAAAAAGAAAGAAGCAAGCTGGGTTAGGAGATGGCTATATTTAGCTGAAAGTCACAATGTGCTGAAAAGCTTCAGAAATCTTTCAGACTCACGTTGAAGTGACAACAGAAGAAGGAAGGGGAGGGTGTTTTTAGGCTCAAATATGCAAATGAAGGCAGGAAAAAGGTTCTATTTCTCACTAAAAATCTATTTTTAACCACAGAGCTGAACTAAATGATCTGATGTGATTTGAATGAAACTGTAGCCTAATGACAGCTGACAACGTTCATGTTGCTTCACCCTCTGAGCAGAAAATCTCCCACATGAGACAAAAGCTCGGCGTCATCGGCTGGCAATAAGGCTCCTCTGTAGTTAAACACTGACTAATACCCACTGCCAGGCTGTGTAATAACACAGTAAATCATAAAGCAGAGGGACAGTCGAACAGCAAGGCTGCTGAGTTGCTGTTGACAGGTCTGGGGGTGTGGTGGCGCGGGGACAGTGAGGCGAGGGATGATCGATGACACGTCAACAAAGCGCTGAGGTGCTGGGCAGCGAGCGAACGACCTGTTGAGAAGCTCTCCGGAGCAAAAAACCCACAGAGATCGATGGCGAACGCATCTGTCAGCAGGACTGAAAGCAAATAAACAGAAGTGAAGGGCGGCATCTATTAGGTCCTAAAACTAAACCGTCCTGAGATGATCATCACTGTGGACAGGATGTTCCACAGCGTCCGTGAACGCTGCATCGTCTCCAGATGGCAGTCAGAGCTGGAGCCACCACCAAACGGCTCACAGCCTCACCCTCCCCACCTTTGCAGCCATGGCAACGCTGAGCAGGAAGTCCTGCTGAGGATGCTTTGTTGTCCTGAGGGAAGGAGGGAGGGGGGGCTGCTCCGGGTGGCACCAAGTCTGCCTTCTGTGCCCTTTACTGGCTTTTGAATGCTGAGCAACCACACTGAAAACTGCTCCTGCTATTTCTCCTTTTACATCTCAGACTCTGAAAAGGATTTTTCTGGGTTGCTGTTGTGAAGCGCCTCGTTACCTGTAACCTATTGGCTTTCCTTTGAGACTGGTTTCTATTTAAGCATCCCCAGGAATTTTAAATAAAGTTTTACTTGACTTATTTATTTCCACTTTGGATTATTGAAAGATTATCCTCACCAGAACCACTTATAGGTCCCTCCACAACAACTTTATTAGATTAAGACTAGAAATTTGACTTAACTATAATCATTTTTGATGCATTCATTGTTTGAGCAGTTGCATCTGTAAGATCAGTTTATCTGTTTAATCTGCAGGTCAACAACTTTGTAGAGCGCGTTTTACTTCCTTTATTTTATTAAGATGTGCCTGAATAAAATAAACATGATGAATCTGTTTCTGTCCACTAACAAAACATGTTTTGGTTTGTCACAGGGTCTTTTGGCCGACTCAAATCAAAGATATTTTAAGAAATCAGCTATTTTTGTCTTTGAAACTCTGCCAAACTCGTGTTTTGAGAACCGTGGGCTCATGAAGAATAACATTATCCAAAACGAAAAGGCTTTTTACTCATTTAATGTCAGAGTTACCTTTATCAGACCAACTAATGATAAACAGTCCTGAATGTGCTGTTCTTCCAGACAAAAATCAGTTTGAACCTTTTCCTTGCTGAGCATCAGCAGTAACATGGCTCATATTCATATACGATTAGATGTCATTTACATGTATAAACAGAGTTAGTCCAAGCCCTGAGGCCATGATGCCCAAATGCTCAACATGTACAGCTAGCTGTCTCTCAGCTCTGATCAAAGAGACGTGCTGTCTCAGGACACGTGATCACTGTAGATTAGTAACAAGTCCAGAAGCGACCCCTCAGTGAGCAGTCATCACCTGAGGAAAACTGTTAACCCTGCTGCGGAGATAATGGGGCCAGCCTAATACCCCCACTGCCCTCCTCCTTTTATCTGGCTGCTCTCGTTGAGCTCTGTCTGGCTGATTTATTTCAGCTACGGACCTCAAAGGCAGCACAGACCTAAGCCCAGATTTGGGAAGCAGGCCAAATTCTCCTCCTCAGATCTAGAGGATCTCAAAGCAGAAGGTGTGAGAAAGCATTGGTGTGTGTGTGCGCGCGTGTGTGTGTGTGTGAGCTCTGGGCAGTTTTATCCTATCTGAATTAAAATTTCACATTCCAGTCAGTCAGGTACATGTCTTTTGAACTGCTATTTTTCTGCAATTCGCCACACTTTCTTTGTTCTTTTTTACATTTTTTGGGAAAGGCAGCTTGTCCAAATGAATAAAAAGATGACAGAAGCTGCTAATGAGGAACCCTGCTAAAGAGGGCAACAAAAGCACATTGTGAGATCAGAAAGCTGATAGGTGTTTGTTGATCTGAGAACATGTTGGGTTCAGAATCTCTTCTTTTCTATCATCGTCTTGATAAAAAAACTTTATTTAAGTTGCAGTGAAGGACGCACATTCTAAACTTATCTGTGATTCTCAATCTTTTGCTCACAAAAAACCACTTATTTAACACGACTGTCTGCATTTTTTGTCACGATCCTGGCTTCACGACCTCCACCTCAGTTCTGATCAACCCAGAACTCCCCACCTCAGACCCAAACCTGCCCCAGTACACCAGAAACCAGCCTTCATCTCACTAGTTATTCCCCTCAGCCCTAACCAGCTTCAGAACTCCACTTCCCATCATGCCTCACACCGGACTTCCTCCCACGTCACCAGCCCGGGACAATTTCAGGAAGTCGAAATCACTGCTCACGGCTTAGTCATCGTTCCGATTAGCGTTTCATGCCTGATCTGAAACTGTTCCAGAGCTCCCGACCAGCCAGTCGCGCCGAGACCTGCCAGTCTACCCACCATCCCTGTCGACTACCAGTAAGTTGCTTCGCTTTATTCCGGAACCACTGGACGTTTTCGATTCCTTTCGAGCTGCGCGCCGTGGTTCCTATATTAACTACCTGTCTGTTCAAACCCGGTGTCAGTTCACTCCGCGCTTGGGTCATACAACACGCCACATTCCAACTCACACTTGAGTCTGTTTAGCCCATCCTGGCCAGTTCCTGACATATTTGGCTCATCAAAGCAAACTGAAAGCATCACCACAACTTAAAATATTATAGATTCAAAGACCTAGTACACCTGTACATAAAATAACCATGATTTAAACTGGAAAGCATTAAAAAATAGCATTTTCACTAAGTTTCATTAGATTTTAACTAGTTTTAAGGAAGAATCAGGCAGTTTTGTGCTAATTAAAACATATTTTAAGGCAATTGTTAATAATAAGAGAGCACTTTAAAACAGCACTCTGAGATTAAGGTGTCCTTTTGGGACAACCAGCTTTTTCTAATGAATATTACAAATAGTTACAGTGAAAACTCAGTTGTCATTTCAAATTTAAAACTTCTTTTTTAGAACATAAAATATGCTATTATAAGTCTAAAAATAAACAAATTCCTCATCTGACCATAAAAGCATAAAATATACAGATTTTTTCTGCTTTTCTGACAGAAGTTTGAGAAGTTGTTCAAAGTAAAAAGCAACCAACCAAAGATATCTGTACTCTAATGAAGCTACAGTTAAGAAAAATAAAGTTTGACATCAAAAGAGAGTTTACACTTCATTTTAGTCATTTTGCTGCATTTTTTCCCTTTCACGATAGAAAATGCTGTTATTTTTTACACAATAAAAACATCAATTACAGTTATTTTAACTCCTTTTGATGGCTAAATATATAATGTTATTTATGTGTAGTCAATGTTCACTTAATAAACACAGAAAACAGTTATATTTGCTGCTTCTGGGGAAGTTTATCAAAGAAAGCTGCCCTTTAATGTTAGTTAGAAGCATTGTATGAATAATAATGTGTTGTATGTGTATGCCAGCTTCTTTTACCAGGCATAAAAAGAAGTATTTACATTTTCCTGCTGTTATGTGTACATAAAAGAAGACTCGGTGCAGGCGGGATCATATAGGAGCTCTAAGGCTTTGATCTGAAGGTAAAACGTTCACATTCAACCTTTATACCCAACGGCTAATTGGGTTTCTATTTGCAGTAAAGGGGGAGAACTGCTGCTGATATGTCTTCTCCTGGGTGACTCAAACTCAACTGCAAACACTCACATGCACACACACACATGCACGTACGCACACATGCATGCACACACATTTCTGCAAACAAACAACAATGCAGTGCTGATTTTTTAAGCTCAGGAGTAAACAAATTAGGCAGTTGTTTACAAAAAACTCTAAATCCCCTCTATGCTTTGCCTCTTGAGTTCTAAACTCTGCATCCTAAAAAGCTCTGCAGGAAAATGTCTAGCTTTAAATCCAGAAAAATAAGAGAGAACAAGTCTACTTAAACTTTTCCCAAGAAGGAAGTGATTGGAAACAACGCTTCATGAAATGGACTCCACATCTCCAGAGGCAAAAGGCAATTTCATGCTCCAGCACGAATCAGAAAAACCTCAGGACTCAAGGAGACCTCAAGGTTAACAGCACAAACTTAAAAAAACAATATCTTAGAAGTCCAGCAGTACAACAACATCTTTTAGGACAATCTGTCCAATAAAAATAAGCATATCAATGAGCGTTTTGTCATGTTTTTGTGCTGCTCATAGCCTGAACTGCCTCTCAAGTCAGCCTATTGCCAACATCTCCTCATATTAGAGATCAATAATTCAGAGGATTAAAGAAATATGACTTTTTCACTGAATGCAGCAAACAAACACCTATCTTAACTTCACAAATCCTTCATGTTTGCAGACAATTTAGCTGTTTATAACCTGAACAAAACCTCCTGCAGCTGATGATGCTTGTTGGCTGATTTTGTTTGGTTCAGTGAGGGTTTTATCTCTCAAATCCAAGGCTAAATAACATCCAGAGGAAACTGCAAACTGAAAATTAATCACAGAAGTGTTTAAGTATTTATGCTTTTAAATGAAAAGGATTATTCATGAAGTGCATGCTCTCAGAAAAGGAAAAGTGGCAAACCAGATTGAATAAACAGTTGGGGATGAAATTTCTTTTAATGTTCAGAAATCTCAAAAATATTCGAGTTATGACTTTAGTTTATAATAATTCCAATGAAATCTTAAAAAAACACTGCAGGGAAGACTTCCTTTCTTTAATTTTTCCACTCCCCCCCCCAAAAAGTCTAAATTTTCTCCTAAAACCCCCAAAACCCAACACATCTGGTGTGTTTTTCTTCAAAACAAACATCCATGTTTGGCTCCGTTTGAAGTCAAAACACTCCAGTGGTGCTCTGCGCAGCTTCAGCACCACGGTCAGCGCCAAAGGAAGTCCAAAAGCGCGTCTCAGACGCACAAAGGCTTAAAAACTGCAGCAGATCTGAGTGAAAAAGATCATTCAGAGTCGTGTGGATGTTTAAAAAAACCTCAGTCAACAAAATCTGACCTCCGATGTCTAAAAATACACCAAAGACAGAGGCTGCAGCAGCTCTGCAGGCCTCCCTGGACATCTCCTCTGCCAAAAACTCTGGGACCGAAAATCAGGGTCAACTTATTCTAGACAATAAATAAAAACTGTGACGTCAGAGCTGTCGCCTGAGGGGTGGTGTTCAGCTACAAATCAGAGTTTAACATATAGATGAAGTAAATCAAACAACAAGTGTCTTACGTCCTCGTCCTCCCGGAGACACTTTTTCCGGTGCTGGACGTGAGCTCTGCCGTCGGCCAGCGGCTGACAGCTCTTGGCTCCGTTCTCCTCGTCCGCGACCTGTCCGCCCAGGAGGCGGCTGGCCTCAGGTGGGTGCGGGAACGAATTGGTGGTGTTGATCTTCCCGGTGAATCTTTGATACAGCGAAGCCATAATACGGGTCCGGTTCGGATACAACTTAAAGCATGTCCTTTTTTATCTACTGGTTTTCCGAGCGCTTAGATGGGAGAAGAGCCAGTTTTCCCCTCCAGGATGAAGCATTAAAATTAAAGATGCTGGTTAGTAAATCAGCATCTCTGAGGGAGTCACAAAGTGATCGAATGATAAGAAAACTGGATCCTTTGCAGCTTTGTCCTTTCAGCTTTGTCCAGGCAGCGCGGGAGTCTCGGTGTCAATAGTTGTCCTCTTTTGTATTCAGGACACGTTGTCTCCCCTCTTCAGTTTCCTGATGCCTCCTTACAGCCAGATAGCAGGCGGAAGTGCCGAGTTTTCATCAGATGTTCGATCCTCAGCAGACTCCCAGGGGTTGTCCACAAAACAAAAGCTCCAGTGATAATGATTCACCAGCTTCTGTTTTCTTTTGTACCCGCTCCTATCCTGCTTTCGTCTGTCTGTCTGTCCTCACGCAGGAAAAGTGTGAAGGACGCGGGGAGAGCGGGTTTCTCCGCAGACGCGCTCTGCATGAGAAGTGACCTGCGCCGCTTCTCTCACCTCCATCACCTATCTGCGCCGTTTCTCCTCTTTGGAGGCGCTGATTAATAATTGTTGGTGATTTCACGAGCAGGGATGCCAAATAAATAAATAAAATGAATTCCTTCCCAAAATCCGATTGTAATCCGATCCCCGGACGGAGCTCGAGTGCCTCTCTGTGGCGCTGGAGATTAGGGCAGTCTGACCGCACACCTTTAATTTGGTTTTATCTCAGGTGGAAAATGAAAAAAAAAAACTTAATCATTTGACTTTTAGTTAATGGAAAAATGCATTTGTTACAAACTGAGTCCAGAGGCTGAGATCGAATGTTAAAATGTAATGAATCACTGCAAATATCTGCCATAATAACACTAATTTGTGTTTAATATTTGACAAATCTGAAGCTATAAACAAGTGTTAAATCTCAATTAAGATTGAAAAGATATCCTTCCCTCATGGCGCTGTAAACAAACAAACAAACAAATAAATAAATCAGAGTAGGCTAATTACAAAATGCAGTTTTATAATGATAATTTCATTTAAAGGAAAAATGCTATTAAGAAATCGCTTCAATAAAACACATTTGAAAACATGAAGCTAAAAGATCTCAAAAAGCAACACATCCTGTTTTAAATAGAAGGCATGGTGAACAACAAAGGTCAGAGGTCATGATTGAAGACAGCAGTAAGGTGAAAATGTCTGCTGACCAAGAAAAAACACAAAGGCCCACCTCGCTATTACCAAAACATCACCCCAAGACTTTTGGACAAACATTCTGTGGACTGATGAGATAAAATATGAACATTTTAGAAGATAGCAGTGGCCTAGTGGTATGAGTGTCCACCCTGAGACTGGGAGATCGTGGGTTCAAAATCTAAGCGCTTTGAGTTGCCTTCGGGTAGGAAATGCGCTATATAAATAAAACTGCCTTGCCTTGCCTATGGTCGGGTCATACCAAAGAATTTTAAAAAATGGAACCCAATGCCTCCCCACTTGACACTCAGCATTAAGGGGTTGGACTGGGGGTGTTAAACCACCAAATAGTTCCCAAGCATGGCAGTGTCTACAGTAGGGGTGTGCAAAGCAGCCAGTATTTGTATTTGTTGAGGGGAGAAAGTATTTGTATGTGTTTTTGTATTCCAGTAAAACTCAAAATAGGTGTAAAAATCTTCACTTCTAATGTATGTTATAGTGTAGAAGTGGAAGGCAAAAATGGATTTTTACACCTATTTTGAGTTTTACTTGAATACAAATGCACATACAAACGCTTTCCACCCTCAACAAATACAGATACAAATACAGGCTGCTTTGCACACCCCTAGTCTGCAGCTCACTACTCCCCCAGGGTCAAGTGCGGAGAACAAATTTCACACACCAGTGGAACTTTAACTTTATATGTGTTTCATCTGGTGAAAAACAAACATTGTAATTAAAAAAAAGAACACGACAGGTGGTAGTGTGATGGTCTGGGGCTGCTTTGCTGCTTCAGGATGTGGACGACTCTGTAACTGATGGAACCATGAACTCTTCCCTCCACCAGCAAATCCTGAAGGACAATGTCTGACCTTTGACCCTAAAAAAACACAAGTTCTTTAAATTGTGTTAGGTGATGTGAAAACATTTAAATATCACAAAAAAGCAGAAAAAAAACTGAAAAAATGGAGGCACCATATATTTTCACACGTCCTCCACCTGATTTATATTCTCAGTCGGCTCACATCCACATGTCATTAAGCTCCGAACATTGTGTGTGATTTCATGCTTGAAATCCTCCCAGGGGACACATCTCTGCAGCTTTCTGGTAAATGC
>SSNS01001533.1:0-19360 GCA_006937985.1 Aphyosemion australe | reverse complement strand
TAGCATATTGAGTGAAACTCAAATAGCACATATAATTGTTAGCCTATATAATAATTATAATTGTTATATAATTATAATTGTTATAATTGTCAGCTTCATCCAGGCCAATGCAAGGAAGTTGGTCAACCTCATCCTGTGATGCACACCTATTGCACAAGACAAATAAATTTTATATAATCAGTGAATAGAAAGTGAGAGTGGGATGTTACTACGGTATTAAAAAAACAATAATAAAACATACCTTATTGATATTGGAGATACATAATCTGAATCATACGGGTCTACAGCTCCTTCCTTCTCTTTCCAGCTCTAACCTGGAAGTAAAAACAGCAGCAAAACATGATTATATATACTGACATATAGCCATTCCATTTCTATGAGAATAATTTGTTACTTACACACTGTTTTCCAAACTGTTGGCTTGTTCCTCATCTAAAGAGTTCTTTCAGCTCCATCGATTTGATGCTACAAAAACAAACAGAAAACATCAATTACAAAAACATAGGTTATGAATCAAATGATAAAAGCTCTGCATGTTTCTGCATTTACCAAGACTTCTCATAAATGATAACCAGCACTGCTGTATAATTTATTCTCCACATCCAGACACAATTATCCTATCTTCTGTCTCATGAACAGAAGCTGGGATGTTTATGCCCACAAAGTTTTTCTTTTTTGCTCCAACAACACACTCCTCTGGTTATGACTTTTACTTTCTTGTGCTCCTGATCTATATTTCCTCTCCACCTGCATGGATCCACCTGTCTGTCGGCACATCTGACGCTGGTCAGATGCTGCGTGTTGTCAGTCATTGAGGGAATGTGCACGGTGTCGGATAACTCGTCTTTTTTCTCTCTCTCCTCTTGCCTGGGCTGACGGAAGCTGACGGAGCTGTACGCGCGGCGCACATCATCTCCAAAGGCGCATTTGGAGAGGATGTGCGCCGCGCGTACAGCTCCGTCAGGCGCATTTGGAGAGGATTTGGAGAGGATGCATCCTAATGCGCAAATTGTGTCCCCTCTTGTAGCGTGTGTTCTGCCTGTCGGGAGGGGCGGGTCAGCGGCGCTGGGGGGATGAGTTTACTTGGAGACGGACATATTTTGCAGAAATCTCAGAGATTTCCACTAATAAATGAGCGGTAATATTACCAGTACTCATCCTACCCTGGAAAAAAAGTGCCAGTGCGCTGAGAAGTAAAATAGGAATCAGACTAATATTAATATCCTGACCAGCACTGACTCTGATGGAGACACGCTAAACAAGCAGCCTAAAATGCTCCTATGACATACGTAAGCCCCCGGTTTGCTTTGAAAGCACCCACAACCCTTACCCCACACGTAGTTAGTAATAATTTCTTACCTGTCCAGCAACAATGATGCCAACTGCGGGTCTTTTGTCTCAGCATTTTCCACTTCTCAAATGCCGGCCGGACCGATGATAATCCTCGTTCTTTGTCTTCGGCGACCAGACTCGAGTTTTGCCCTTTTTGTCGCGCTGGAATAAACTCTTGGGTTCGTTGTCTTGTTTGGGTCTGGGCTGGAGTTTCGCTGGTGCTTGAAGCAGCTCTCTTCTTGTTCTTGGCTGAATCAGCTACCAAAACCACCTCTCGCTCTACCGCTAAGCTACAGCTAGCAAACAAACGCTGCGGGCGCGTGAGCGCGCATGACGTCATGCTGCCTCTGGAGGACACTGGGGAAGCCCTCTTGCTCGACCCGAGCAAGATCTTTTCTGTGAGTTTACAGGCCTACAGAGGCAATCACAGTGAAAATGCCAGGGCTCATTCTACAGGACCAGGGCATTGCAGGAGAATGTATGAGGAATAAATTTAAAATTTCTATACTTGTATTAGCTGTTAAACTTCCATAATGTCCCTTTAATAAAAAATAATTTTCTGGGGGTCCTGGCCAGCATTGGGCACTTTCATGCCCAGGGGCAATCATAACCCAGCCCTGATGGAGGTGATCAGAAGGACCTGCAGAGCAAAATATTTTTACTTCTGCTACGGTGTGTCTAGATTTCCAGGCTACACAATATCAGCAGAAGAGAAATGTTCACATAAAATGTTTCACTTCCTGTAGTCAGACAGAGCAGAGATGAGTGAACCTGCAGCTGATCTAACATTAGAACATTCTCCAGATGGGCATACGCCCGTTACTTTAAGTTTGTGAAGAATGAGGATATGAAGAACATTGTAGTCAAATGCACTTTATGTGCTACATCTAAAGAACTGTTATTTATGTTTGACTGTTTAAAACAACCCCTAGCCCAGTGAAATAACACATCACCTTCAACTGGATGTCTAATGAGCTACTTGAGCATCATGAGCTACATTTATATTGCCAAATCCATATTATTTTGGTGAGAGTAACTTAAAGTAATGCAAAAGTAATGTAATGCCTTACATTTCAAAATGAGTTATATTGTAATGTAATGAATTACTTTAAAATGAGAGTAACAAGTAATAAATAATGCATTACAGTTTTGAAGTAACTTGCCCAACACTGCGTCCACCAGGCCCCTACTCTCAATTCTTGGATCAGATCTCAGATTTCTTGTCTGATTTGGTGTTAAAGGAGCAGGAGGCAGGATTTGTCCAAAAACAAGAAATAAATAGGATACATGTTAATTCTTGTGAAGCTAATGGGTGATGAAGCATTTTAAACTACAAAGAATGATGAAATTCATTTATCATTCCATTTTGTTAACTAGGCTGTGTGCTGCAAAATGCGCTGCAGTTCGGACACGAATTTCCCACGCTGTTTTACGGATGTGACACTTCAAGCGCGTTCTCGACAAGCTTCAAAACCGGAAGAAGAAGAGGAAAAAGCTGGCTAGGTGGCGGTAATGCGTTGTTTGCTAGCCGCGTTAAAACCTCAGAAGAAGAGGACGAACTCTGGAAATGGATTCTACAACCAGCAAAAGAACAAGCGCAACTCAAAGCCCACTAAAGAGTGGCACAAAGAAGAAGGTTTTATCAGCGGCATCTCGAGAGTCAAAAAGAAAGTATGATAAAAGCCGGACAGGGACCCGAATATGTATTGGATACGCTATTGAAGAATGGAGACTGCTTCAACTTAATCTGGGACTGAAAAAGGATGCGGACATGGCTCATTTTCTAGTGACCAGGTAAGGAATAATCGGTAAAAATATCAGAGCGGGGTCTCCGCAATTTAAACTAAGAAAATAAAATCTATGGATTTAGATAATACAAGTTTAGGTAATCTAACAAATCTTTGTGCAGATGAACAAAAAACAAGAAGCTAACGGTGCTTAGCATATAGCGACCTGATCTATTTGAAATAGCTAAATGCAACTAAGGAGTAATCGGATCACTTCTGCGTTTTGTGGACGAGACACCACTTGTCTTTTGAGATAAATGGATGCTCCGTTTATTCTGACGAGAAACGTAAACAGAGCTTGATTTGATGATATGATCTCACCGATGAGTCGGAGAGAGCTAGCGTGCGGTAGCCGGAGAGAGCTAGCGTGCGGTAGCATTTCAGCTGTGATCATGCTTCAGTTTCTGTGTACCACTGAAGAGAACGGACATTTTCCAAACCGAAAATGAATCATTAGAAATATGTCATATTTGACCTACAGTCCAACCTCTAAGCAGGACTGTTACTTACTTCGTCACTAGACATGGTGCCTTGTTTTGATAATATCGAGCCGCACTCTGGCCGTACATCACTGTGAAACTTTTTTTTTTCATAGTGAAGAGTTCATGCGCGCTCTCGTGCCGGGCTGCAGTTACTCACAGCGCTGAGCGCGTCGCTAATGAGTTTCGTTTCATCATCCTGCCTCCTGCTCCTTTAAATACTGATAAGGTCATTGTGGCGGGGGATTTTAACATTCATGTTGACATTGAAAGTGATCCTCTCAACGTAGCCTTTAGTAATATCTTAGACTCAATTGGTTTTACTCAAAGAATCCATAGCTCCACCCACTCCTACCATCATACATTAGACCTTGTGCTGACATATGGTATAGAGTGTGAGGAGATAACAGTATTTCCACACAATCCTGTCTTGTCGGACCATTTTTTGATAACTTTTGAGTTTATTATAACCGAGCTCTCCAGACATGAAAGTAAATTCCACTATAGTCGATCTTTATCTGATAACGCTGTAGCAAACTTTAAAGCTACTGTTCCATCTTTACTGTCTTCAGAATCTCAGTGTAACTTAGCAGAGGGCAACTATTTCATTTCTAGCCCTTCACAAATTGACGGTCTAGTTCATAGTGTTACTTCCTCTTTACGTGTGGCATTAGACAATGTTGCCCCTTTATAAAAGAAGGTCATTAAGCACTAGCTGGAAGTTGGCTCCCTGGTTTAATTCTGAACTGCGTACTTTAAAACAAAACTCTAGAAAACTGGAGAGAACATGGCGCTCTACACACCGGGAAGAGTTCTACTTTTCCTGGAAAAATAGTCTAGTGCTTTATAAAAATAAGCTTCGACAAGCTAGAACTGCATATTATTCGTCACTAATTGAGGAGAATAAGAATAATCCTAAATTTCTTTTCAGTACAGTTGCCAAACTTACACAGAACCATAGCTCTGAGCCAGCTATTCCCTTAGCCTTCAGCAGCAACGACTTTATGGAATTCTTCACTAATAAAATAGATTCTATTAGAAACAAAATCATCAGCATCCTCCCCAACACGACTTCTTCTTCCTCAGTAAGTGAGGCAGCATCTGAGGTAACTGTAGAACTTCATCTGTGTTTGAACTGTTTTGATGCAGTTGAGCTTTCAGAGTTATCAAAAATATTAGCTTCATCTAAACCTTCAACTTGTATTTTAGACCCAATCCCAACCAAATTATTTAAAGAAACATTTCCTTTGGTTACTGCCCCCATTTTAGATATAATTAACCTATCCTTAGTAAATGGATACGTACCGCAGGAGTTTAAGGTTGCTGTAATTAAACCTCTACTTAAGAAACCTTCTCTGGATCCAGATGACCTAATGAATTATAGACCAATATCTAATCTCCCATTTTTATCTAAAGTCCTTGAGAAAATAGTGGCCAATCGAGTATGTGAGCATTATTGTGCTGACGTTTCGATCGTCGCTGCGATCTTCATCTGAGCTAAGCCGCTGAAAGCAGCTTCACTTCCGCTTCCGTTTATGTGCGGGCAGCAGGGGGCAATAAACGGAAGCGGAAGTGAAGCTGCTTTCAGCGGCTTAGCTCAGATGAAGATCGCAGCGACGATCGAAACGTCAGCACAATAAGGTAAAGAAAGATCTATCTGTGTTTTATAAAGAACAAAAAGTAAAAGAATTACGAAAAAAAAAAACACACAGTATGAACGTACCAAAGATGAGTATGTGAGCATCTAAACACTAATGATCTGTTTGAGGAATTTCAGTCAGGTTTTAGAGAGTATCACAGCACTGAAACCGCATTAGTGAAAGTTACAAATGATATTCTCACGGCTTCAGATAAGAATCTTGTGTCTGTTCTGGTCTTGTTGGACCTCAGTGCTGCTTTTGACACAGTCGATCACAATATTCTCTTAGAAAGGCTTGAACATGTTGTAGGGATCAAAGGAACAGCGCTAGGCTGGTTTAAATCTTATGTATCTGACAGATTTCAGTTTGTTCATGTACATGAGAAATCTTCTTCATACTCTAGAGTTACTTGTGGAGTACCACAGGGTTCAGTACTTGGACCAATTCTTTTCACTATATATATGCTTCCAATTGGTAAAATCATTAGACAACATGGGATAAACTTCCACTGTTATGCTGATGATACTCAGTTATATTTATCCATAAACCCTGATGAACCTAATCAGTTAGGTAGACTACAGGCTTGCAGTGGCGGCTGGTGACTTTTTTTTTGGGTGGGGCGCTAACCACATATCACCACTAGGGGACGCCAAATTACCATTGATTCTTGAGCATCAGCGTCAACAACTGACGGTCACAGTAACACTTCCGGCAACAAAGTTGTTCAAAAGCTTATTGAATATATTAAGCATGTTTTTGACAAAAACCCATATATTACACAAACTGCACACACGCTTAAGGGGAGTAGGCTAAATCTAATCAATAGAATCCACTTTCTACAAACAGAACACCCATAAGCTGTAAATAAACGTGAGGCCGTAAAATAGACGCTACACGTATCCAGAAAAACACACAGTGACACAACGCAAGATATTCACAGAAGCAGCCGGCGTTTAGATTAAAGCCCAGACTCACAAACAAGAAGAATAGAAGTACCACTCTTAGTTCAAACTGTATGGAGCGGTGCTAGCCGCTAACGAGGCAGCATGCTATTTCCTGAAGCCAAAAGCTAAAATGAGGCTTACCTGCAGGTTATGGCCATAATCCGTGTGGTGTAGTAAAAATAATCCACTCGGTTCGTGAAATTCTACATCCCAACGTAAAAGCTTAGCTGATCAGACTGTTTGCTGGCATTATTTTGCCAAAGACTATATAAGTGTTTTGCCCGCTCGAGTGTTTGATGCATTCATCATTTTCCTGATTACGTGGATTCTCTCCCTGTGATTGGTTAACACAAAAGCCAGCCAGCTGAAAAAAACTCAACAACAAGCAATTCGATTGGCTCAGGTTTCCACCGATGTCTGAACCAATTGGAACCTACTAGTAGCGTTTGCTACGTCAGGTTTTGAAGCAATTAACTTTATTTGTCACTGATGATTTCACAATTATAGCAAATATGGCTAAAAGGTTGGACAACTAAAAATATTCAGGGGAAGTAGTGTGTTGCTGCTGTGACAAATTGGCACAGATGGAACCACACTGTGCCATTTGAGACCTCAAGTGAATTGTGTAAACCAGTTTGTAAGCTTGTTGTTCTCCACTTTAAGAAACACAAACGTTTTACAGCTAATAAAGATGTAGAACTGAATTTATAGAGGATTAAAGCTACTGCTGCCTTTTTCAAAAGAGGTATATTCATCTTGAAATCAATTCTTTTTCAGAAGGCAAAGAAAAAAAACAACTTTATTACAATGTTCCACCATGTCCATTTACTCCTCATCAGGGACACACATATACTCATATTTACATAGGGACACATGTAGTAAAATTTACATATCTTACCAAATCCCACAAAAATTCCCTTTAAAACTAGGCCAGAAGAAAATAGACAAATATACTTTTAGATTTTAAAAAAAGGCCTAGGGCTAGGGCTCAAGGAAGATTCGATCAAAGCAAAAATAATGTGTTTTTTCAGTCATTTCTGAGAAAGGTGTTGACTCTTCAGTCAGAAAACACCTATCAGCAAAAACAATGTGTGTTTTCAGTCATTTATGAGGAAGGTTTTGACTCTTTTCAGAGCAGGAAAGCACCTCTCAGCAAAGAACAATGTCTTTTCAGTCACTCATTTTCTGTATGTAAACTTTGCCCGTCTCTCCTTCTGAGATGCAAATTTTTCAATCACTCTTTCATTGAACTGAGGCATGTCCTTTACAAGTGTCTTTTCAATGGATAGCATGGCCAATGCATTCAGGCGATCTTGTGACAGCATTCCTGAGGAAGGTTTTTATTCTTTTAAGAGTGGAAAAACACCTCTCAGCTTCAGCTGTTGTCATGGGTGTGGTGATCAGAATCTTCAACAGTGCTAAAGTCTCTGAAAACACACCCTGGAGGTTGTTCTGGACAATGAGCTGAAACAGAGCCACAGCACCAGTGCAGTTCTTGAAATCATCGTTGTCGTAAATGACTGAAAGTTCAGTTTGTTTTTGTTGAGCACCGGGTAAGCGTCAGTGGTGACTTTAACTGCTGCTTCAGGAAACTGGCTGTTGTAGTCCCCAAACTTTTCTCCTTGCAGCAGCGTAGCACAAGATGGTGTCACAAACCTAAAAGAAAGTGCAATTTAATACAGAGTTCAACTTCTGTTATGCATACACGATGTACATTCGGGGAGATTGCAACCATCTCCCAGCGTATAATGGCGAATCTGATGTTTCACAGCAAGTACACAGCTTATATCCCCTCCTGCTCCGGGCCTGGTACCAGCAAGTTCATAACTCTCATTCCCTTAGCAACCGACATTCTTATGGTATCTGGCTCCAGGAACTGGGCCGTGGTGTCTAAACCTTCTCCTGTCTTATCTGTTCCTAGGTCAGAGAAGGCTCACCTCCCTTCACACACAGTTTTATGGCACAAAACAGACCTTCAACGGAGAAGAGAGCCTTCCTGCTTTTTAGCTGTAACTTAAAGCTTTGTGTAAACATGCACAAATCATGGTTAACCGAAGATCAATAAAAGAGTACATGAATCATATAAACCTGGAAAGAAATGTGATTAACATATCAGATTAACTAGATGCTAAATTCTAAGATTAAAGGCATAATAAGACACAATAAAATATAAATCCACTTCAATCGCCATGATAACTCAGACTGCAAGTAAACGGAAGACTCCCCAGAAACAGCTGATATGGTCAGACGTTGAATTTGAACCGGCTTGCCATATCCAAGTGCTGATTGTCCGTTGGTGAATGTCGGGCGGTAGGGGAGGGGGCGGGGAATGATCTTGATGCCAGGCTATCCCAGAGCAGGGGTACGAGTGTGGTAGGTTGGGCAATTAGACAAATTGTTCGACCATGATTGGCTGAGCCTGGGTCTTCCTTTGGGTCTCCTCCCTTTTGGACGTGCCCGGAAAACCTCACCAGGGAGGCGTCCAGAAGGCATCCTAACCAGATGCCCGAGCCACCTCAACTGGCTCCTCTCGATGTGGAGGAGCAGCAGGTCTACTCCGAGCCCCTCCCGGATGGCCGAGCTTCTCACCCTATCTCTAAGGGAGAGCCCAGCCACCCTGCGAAGAAAACTTATTTTCGGCCGCTTGTATCCGTGATCTCGTTCTTTCCGTCACTACCCAAAGCTCGTGACCATAGGTGAGGGTAGGAACGTAGATCGACCGGTAAATCGAGATTAGCAAGATTTTGTTTGTAAAAATTACATTTATAAAATTCCAGTAACACACCCTATAGCAGTGGTTCCCAACCTTTTTTCAATGATGTACCCCCTGTGAAATATTTTTTCAGCCAAGTACCCCCTGACCAGCGCAAACCATTTTTGGTTGTAAAAAAATAAAGACTTTAAACAGAGCACTATGCCATCAGTGACTGATTTATTACACTTTGGAACTGATAAACATGTACAAAATTCAAACATTTGAAAAAAAACCTATTTTGAACATTTTAAATGTTAATAATCCATAACAAAATGTATTGGAAATATTGAAGTTGATCACTTTGATGCTGTTGTTCAAAACGTCATGTAACACAGGGCTCATTTTCTTGGACGCCAATGCCTCCCTGCGTATGACACAGTGAGTCCACATCACGTCGGGGTTTTCTTTTTTAACGCGCGCTATTAGCCCTTTTGCGCTGCCGTCATTGATGCTGCCGCATCTGTACAGACGCTGCTGCAGGATTTCCAGCCCAAACCGTATTCACAGAAAGCGGAATTGACAACATTAATATGTCCTCTCCTGTTGTTTTCCCCTCCAAACGTTTGCAGAATAGTATGTGCTCATACATGTCATCAGTATCAACGTACCTCACAAAAGCAACAAGTTGTGCATTTCCACTGACATCTGTGGATTCATCCAGCTAGAGTGAAAAGGAGCCGCTAAGTTTTCCCACAACTTGCTCAACAATGTCTGTTCCTATTCTGCCTCAAATAGTGTCATTTGACAAAGGCACAGTCTTTAATTTCTCCGCTGCGTGTTCGTCCAGCATAGTCTCAGCCAGCACCACAGCCGCTGGAAGGAGAAGGTCTTCAGCGATAGTGAAAGGCTTCTTGGCTTTAGCTACGAGCAAAGCCACTGCATAAGAGGCCGCAGGGCTTTGGCTGATGATGTGGAGGCCTTCTGCATCGTGTCTTGTGATGAACTGAATTCAGACTGTTTCCTCTTATAAAATTCAGGTGGCTTACCAGAGTGACATCCATGTTTTGTCTTAAGATGGCGCTGCAGATGTGCTGACTTCATGCTACTGTTAGCTAATTTCTCCCCACAGAAAAAACATAGTGCCTTGGGTGGGTTGCAACTTGTGGACGTAAATCCAAATAAAACATAATCTTCAAGATACAGGCGGGATTTTGCCGGTTCTGGTTTGGCCTTCTTGGCCACTTGTCCCTCTGTGTTTTCAAAAGAATCGCTGCTGCGCTTCAACCTCGTCTCCATCACTGATCCAAGTGACATGACAGGTTGGAGTGAACCATCCTGGTATGGGGGAGACTCTGAGGTTTTGGGATAATGAAATTTGCCTACTCCTACTGTATATAAAATTAGTTTTAAGAACTTTTATTTATATTTTCCTAAAATATTGATTAAATAATTATTTTTAAAGGATTTTTGCATGGATGCTATTTTTTAAATATATGTATGTTTTCTCACGTACCCCCATTTGAGAATCAATGCCCTACAGTATAATCAGAACTCCATATAAAAGCTATAACTCTGTAAGTCTGTATAAAGTTTATAAATGATCACGTTTAATGTGTTTATGCGTGTAGGAGTTGGGGTTGGGGGTCCTGGCTTGTCTTGAACACGGGCAAGGGGGTCCTCAAATAAAACATTTTGGGAACCCCTGCTCTAGGTCACATGACCTTAGAGTGGGGAGAAACAATTTTCAAACTTGAGCATTCTCAAAAAAATCACTACTACCACAATTTTTTGAGTACATGGCTCAAACTGTAGGAATATCTGTCAGCTGTAAGCTGGCGTGCGTCTCATTTTGATATGATCTATGGTTCCCTCAGGACCCTGCCTGAAATGGAGCAAGGGAGGGTCAGCCCTCCCACACTTTCCCATTATAAGTGTCATGAAAATTTCTGAACGATCCCATCTCGTACCTCAAACGTAAACTGTGATTTTAAAAAAACGGTAAAATATTTCAAGAAGCGGAGTCATGCAGTAATAGCTGAATCTGTTGTGACTGCTTTAAACTTTCAATGAAGTCTCCAAATGGCTGGGAAGAGGGAAGTCTGGGCCTCTCTGCTTAGGCTGCTGCCCCTGCAACCCGACCTCAGATAAGCGGACAAAGATGGACGGACGGATGGCATTATTCATTGCTAGAACAGGCCCTTTTCAGGTAACCCAACAGGTGCACCAGTGGTGGTTTGCTGCAGTGCTGCATTTTTGTGTATAGTTTGATACACACATTTTTAATGCCTGTTTCCCATCACTGTCTGTACAGTGTCAGGGTAAACATGGACTCCACAGCTCTATGTCTGGACAAACAGAAGCCCATTCAAATGTCCAGAACCTTTAATCATTTCCCCACCAGTGGCCGAAGCAGCTGAGGGCTCAGAGATCATGGAATGACTGTTCCAGGAATTTTTTTGTGAACCTGTGAGATCTCCAATTCTCAGAGAGCACTTTGTGACCATCCCAGAACAATTTTATTGTTCTAATACTTAAGGCTCTGCAAAGTGAGGTACTTTAAGGGCAAATCTTAAAGGGATGGAGTTTCTGGTACTTCAGGACCTGTCTGCTGTTTGTGCATCATGTGGTGAGACAAGTGAGAAGTGACAGCTCACTCGAGCGTCAGTGCCACAGATGTTACACATAATACTCCAACATCTGTGCACTCCAAAGTGGAGCCCTGATATTAACAAAATGTACCAAATTCGTCTGAACCCCAAACTGAAAGCTCTTGCTATGTCAATGCATAAGGCCCCTTTCAGCGTATGTCTGAACTCACCATGCCTGCACTTCTGTGAAACCATGTCCTTTAAAATGGATTTTATTAGGCTAAAATACCACACACAAGCTTCTTCAGATTTTTCTGCTGCAGAAAACATAAATTTAAAAAATATTGAGAGAATGAGAGCACAGAAAACTAGGTACAGAGGTAAAGAGCTAACTGAAACCACCTTTCTTCCCAACTGGTCTAATGACAAACTGCTTACAGTGGGGCCACTACATAACATGCAAGAGCAAAAAAGAAAATAAAAATTGACACAGTAGCAAAAAATAAAACATTGCAGACGGTAAACAGGTAAGAGACGGCTGGACAATAACGCCAGACTACTGCAGCTATTGTTTACAAGCCATGATATAAAACTCTGTCTTCAAACATGACTTAAAAATTGGCAGCGATGGCAACTGACCTACTGTCTAAGGGAACTCATTCCAAAGTTTTGGAGCCATGACAGAGAAGGCCCAATTCCCCCACGATCTGTACTTTGTGCACGGAACCATCAACAGCTCCCCATCAGCCTTGCCATTAGCATTAACAACTTTACCACACAGCAAGCTCTCCCAGGCTTCTGTTATTTGAGGAATTAAAACATCCATGATGCAAGTCAGTGGTAGAGTTGCGTTGCTGTTATCCAATCTGAGGCAAGATGTCCAAACATCACCTCTCCACTCTCACCTCTGATAGGTTCAGCTGCTTTTTGTTACAAACACAGCGCAACAAGTGTTTCAAAAGGCATCCGTGCGAGAGGAGATTTGCACACTTGTGAAATTAAAGCTGAGCATGTGCAAAAACAGATCTGTAGACTTGTGTTCATAGAGTTGTAGCTGAAAAATGCTATACACAACTTTATTTTATTTCACATGCATGTGAGTTTTTATTACAAGTACATATTTTTCTTTACACATTTACAGGTGTTATTGTGCAGCTTCTCACATTGTACTGCACACACACACACCTCAAATGTTCAAGCTCACATTTTACTGCACACACACTCACATCCAATCTTCAAGCCCACATGGCGTTGTACAGACACACAACAGAGCTACAAGCTCGTCCATTTTGAAACATATTGATCGTGAGACATGTTTCAAAAATCAGACGTGTGAGAAGAGAGCTGTGCACTTGTAAGAGAAGAACTGAGCATGCGCAGAAACAACTCTGTAGACTTGTGTTCACAGAGTTGTAGTTGAAAATGTTACACACAACTTTATTTTATTTCACATGCATGTGAATTTTTCTTACAAGTACACATTTATCTTTACAGGTTTATGCATGTTGGTGTGCAGCTTCTCACATTCTACAGCACACACACACACCTCAAATGTTCAAGCTCACATTTTACTGCACACACACTCACATCCAATCTTCAAGCCCACATGGCGTTGTACAGACACACAACAGAGCTACAAGCTCGTCCATTTTGAAACATATTGATCGTGAGACATGTTTCAAAAATCAGACGTGTGAGAAGAGAGCTGTGCACTTGTAAGAGAAGAACTGAGCATGCGCAGAAACAACTCTGTAGACTTGTGTTCACAGAGTTGTAGTTGAAAATGTTACACACAACTTTATTTTATTTCACATGCATGTGAATTTTTCTTACAAGTACACATTTATCTTTACAGGTTTATGCATGTTGGTGTGCAGCTTCTCACATTCTACAGCACACACACACGCACACAATTTTTAAGCTCACATCATGGTGTACAAATACACACAACAGATCTACAAGTTTGGGCGTTTTGAAACATAATGACCTCCATAGAATGCCACATCAGAGTTGAGCTAAACACGACAGGATGGAGTTTTATTTCCTGATATGTGGACGTCTCTCCTCTGATTGGCTAACAGCAACACAACTCTACCACTGACTCTGTTTGCTTTGCAACGTTGATGTTTTATCTCCACAAATAACACAAGCCTGGAGGAGTTCTGCTGTGTGGTGGAGTTGCTAATGCTAACGGTTAGCTTCTACTAGCCGAGACGTTCTCTGCTGTTTCCTGGACGCTAAACCAACAACAGCCTTCCCCGTCGTGAGTCAAGATAGGCAGGGCCGGATTATGATTGCAAGGGCCCCTGGGCACAAAGTGCTGAAAGGCCCCCCCTTCTAACTAACACGTTTAGCCATGCGGCTGCTATCATGCTAATGGGACTTGGAGTCCAGAAGGACCGGTAGCGGTTCTACATGGATTTACAGTTGGAATATGTTGATTATATTTTTAGATCAAACCTCTGAGTGAGCAGCCCTGACCAGCCCCTGCAGTCTGTGCATCAGCTGTGTTGTAATGGTGACTGCAGATCTGACTGCAGCTAGCGTTGTGCTTACAGCTCGCTACGATTCTCCTCACAAACAGTAAATTACTTTAATGTTGCTACGTTAGTTAGAAATGCATGTAGGACTCTGACATGTGGCTCAGACTTTTTGCTGCAGCTGTAAACATGATTATCTGTAAGCATTGAGAGCAAAAAGTTGAGCAAAACACAACTAATCTCCTAGTAAGCAGCAGGAGCAGTGCCTCCTAACACGTATTTGAGTGATGTGTGCAGAACCAGCGCTTTTCAGTGTTTGGAGGAGAGAATTTTGATTTTCTATAATGATTTATGACAAAACTGCTGAACAAAATGAAAAACTGAACCTGGTTTATTTTTTTATACATGCTAAAGTGTAGTTAAACTGATATTTTACAATTTTCATGCCGAGTCTGGCCAATATCTTTAAAGCATCAGATACTAAATGGGAAGTAAATGTCATGTGAAAACGCTTTCCTTCTACATAATAAATAAATACATTTGCAATAATATGAATACTACTACTACTAATACTACTACTACTAATAATAATAATAATAATCATTATTATTTGATATTACTATGTTCATTGTAGAAATCAAGTTCCTTGGACAGGACCATAAAATCTGCTGGAAATCCAAAATAAAGTTAGATAAAAACTGGAAAAGACGATTGCAGTATTTGGTAAAACGTGTTTTATGTGCTTAATAAGGCTCTGTTCCTTCTGTATTCATCTTTAATGTTACCTTATATTACTTATGGTGTGGAGGTTTGGGGTAATGCTATAAAAGTCATATTTATTTCAAAAGAGAGAAACCAGAACAGTTCACAATTTGGGTTTTTGGGAGCGCACAAACTCAACGTTTTGGAGGGGGGCCTCCAAGTTCATTTTGCCTTGAGCCCCCAAATGCCTTGAACCGGCCCTGGGAGTGGGACTGAGCTTTGAAGGTCATCTGAATTGTTTCAAATATGTAAATAATACATGCTTATAGATTGTTGCTTTATGCCTTTTCATTTTCAAGCACTTTGTTTTGGTTTCTTGGTTTTTATTTGACTGTTCTCCTATCCTGTCTTTCTCTGATCTTTCTGCATCTCCTCTAAATCCTCCAGAAAAACCGCTTCCAGGCTTTCTGAGTTTTTCCACTTCATGCGCTATGAACTAAGCAGCTGAAAGTGAGTGCTGCAGCCAAGGCAGAGAGGTGAAATAACCGCAGCGCAGCAGTTCAGGGATCTGCTCCGCAAAAAGAGCGAAATGCGCACTTGCACGCCCGCAGCAGTGAGGTGATGTCACCGGGGCACAGATGAACTCTGCTGAGGCAGAGCGCGTCAAGCATGAATAAAAGAGAAAGTACCAGAATATTTATGAGAGGACATGAACGATCTCGTGTTGTTTTCTTTTGGTGGCGTGACTTTGTGCTCGCGGTGCGCGCAGAAAGCAGCCTGGAACGCGACAATCAGCGTCTCTGTCCTCTCTGCTCTAAAGAAGTCCTGGAGCGCTAGAGTCCATAGAAATAATGTTATATTGAAACTGGACCTTTTTTCAGGCTTCCCCGTAATCAGAACCCAGAAGAAAACCCACTAATTGAGTCCTGGTTAAAATGCATTGTAATGTGCATTTCTGACATTTGAGTAAAATATTCTGAGTCTGCTGAGGCAGAGTGCGTCAGTAATGACTTTCCTTTGTGACTTTAAGAATGTTACTGGGGCTGTGCGCAGGTCAGCGAGAAGCATCTGGAGCGCATGAACAGTCGGTGCTCTCCGTACCTGAGGAGACGCTGGAGCGAGCGCAAGAGAGGCGCACAGACTTGGGAAAAAGGGTGGAGTAACTCCATAAATAGTCTTTTAATTGATTATCTTTGCGGTGTGCGTGTTGTGCCCGGTAGCTGAGTCAGTTACAGTATAATAAATGTCTCCCTGGTGTTTTTCTGTTAGACCACTCTATAGTATAGTATAGTATAATATGGTATGGTATAGTATGGCAGGGGTTCCCAAAGTGGGGGTCGGGACCCCCAAGGGGGTCCCCACAAGATTGCAGGGAGTCCCCACAATTTTGTCTTTGCTGAGGTTAGCAAGATTTTATTTGTAAAAATTACATTTATAAAATCTCAATAACACACCCTACAGCAGGGGTTCCCAAAATCTTTTCTTTGAGGACCCCCTTGCCTATGTCCAAGACAAGCCAGGACCCCCAACCCCAACTCCTACACACATAGACACATTAAATGTGATCATTTACAAACTTTTTACAGACATACAGTTACAACTTTTATATGGAGCTCTGATTATACTGTAGGGTGTGTTATTGGCATTTTATAAATGTAATTTTTACAAATAAAAATAATATTGCTAACCTCACAACCTCCGCAAAGATAAAATTGTGGGGACCCCCTGCAATCTTATGGGGACCCCCTTGGGGGTCCCGACCCCCAATTTGGGAACCCCTGCCCTACAGTATAATCAGAACTCCATATAAAAGTTATAACTCTGCATATCTGTATAAAGTTAGTAAATGATCACATTTAATGTGTTTATGTGTGTAGAAGATGGGGGTCCTGGCTTGCCTTGGGCACGGGAAAGGGGGTCCTCAAAGAAAAAAAATTGGGAACCCCTGTAGTATGGTATTGTATTGTATGGTATAGTATGGTATGGAATGGTATAGTATGGTATGGTATAGTATAGTATAATATGGTATGGTATGGCATAGTATAGTATGGTATAGTATATAGTATAGTATAGTATAGTATAGTATAGTATAGTGTAGCATAGTATAGTATGGTATGGTATAGTATAGTATAGTATGGTATGGTATTGTATGGTATGGTATAGTATAGTATGGTATGGTATAGTATGGTGTAGTATGCAGGGGCGCATACTACAGGGGTAGTATGCAGACACAAAATGGGCGCCCCCCCCCCCCACACACACACACAAACACACACGCACATGGGCAACTGACGCCCCCTCCAACTATTATACCGTACCACAAAGTGTGCACCAGCACCAAAAAGCAGACATGAAAAAAGGTCAGGGAAGATAAGTCTCAGTAGGGGGTGCGGGGGCATGCCCCTGGAAGAAAATTTTGGACATTTTATATATAAAAGCATCAGTCTGGTGCATTTTGAGAAAAAAGTAGAGTTTTCGGCTGGTGCATTATAATGATATAGTTGAGTTAACAAAGTTATCCTGTCCTTTCTTTAATCCATTTTGAACACCGACTACAGCAAAATCCAGTGATGCATCTGCTCAGTACCACATGAACTGATGTCACCAAAAGAACCAATCAGCTGGCAGAACTCGCTGCTGAATGTGTGAGTGTGCAGAACTTACAAAACTACGTAACTCTCACAACAATTTAAGGAACAAAGTAGAATGAAGCTGCAGGGCTTTAGGCCCAGGGCAGAGTTTTATGACTCAGACCGACCCACCTTAGATCCTGACCTGTTGTTAATATCATGGATTCTTTACACCAATCAGAATATTCTGTTCAAAGGTTCACATCCACAGCTTAAAATGAAATGAAATCATTATTAAACTTAAAAATGATTAATATATTAGGTATCTGTGAACACCTTTATATTTATTATTGTCCAGCTGAAGCAGACATTTGCTTATTTCTAACAGAGCTGAGCTGTGGGAGAAAATATTCAGGCTTATTTCATCTTATTTTCTATCACCTGTGTGTTTGGTGTATTTATTAACCTACTATTAACTATAAAATGATAAATAACAGGCCACTAGAATCATTTGTGCATATAAAGTGTTTGTAATGATGAACTAAAGCTTGTTCAGCAGCTCACCTGTTCCTTCCACACTCAGAAATCCTCTCATCAGCAGCAGGTGATCAACAGAGTGTGGTGACTGAACACCGGACCGAAAAAACAAAAAGACTAAAGACAACAACCTCAGACCGGCCCGCCGGGCTCGGGAGTTTCCCCAGTCGGGGCCTGATTACTCCCGCCGTCCCCGTTAGACAGGAGCTGCTCATCATGTTTACTCTCACGATGACATCAGAGCTTGGCTCCGCTGGAGCTTATTAGTGCGACTAGATTCTACAACGTTTTCATTAATAAACACACAGCTTAATAGGTTTGTGGCTTGTGTAGAAAACCGTCCACACCTCCAACCGCGCTCCATATTATGATATGGTATGGTATAGTATGGTATGGTATAGTATGGTATGGTATGGTATGGTATGGTATGGTATGGTATGGTATGGTATGGTATGGTATGGTATAGTATGGTAAGGTAAGGTATAGTATGGTATGGTATGGTATTTTAAGGTATATTATGATATGGTATGGTATAGTATGGTATAGTATGGTAAGGTATAGTATGGTATGGTATAGTATGGTAATGGTATGGTATATTATGATATGGTATGGTATAGTATGGTATGGTATAGTATGGTATGGTAAAATCTCATGATACATGGCCCCATTCATCCTGTCCTCAATACAGATCAGTCATCATATCCCCTTTGCAGAAAAGCAGCCCCAAAGTACACTGCTCACAAAAATTAAAGGAACACTTTTTTTATTGGGCCTGGCATGAAATCAATTAAACCTGTCTGATAATTTTCTGGTTGATTAAGCAGCTGAGGGCATTGTTAATCACTTTCAGCTGTATTGGTGTTCATGGACTTAACGACAGGTGCACTAAAGTGGCAACAATTACAAAACCGTCAAAAAAGGACTGGTTTAACATGTGGAGGTCATTTCAAGTTTCTCCCTCTTGATATTTTTTGGCTGGTTTTCCACTCGTGCTAGTTTTGGGTTGAGTAATTATCTCTACTGGCAGCATGAGGCGATTCCTTAACCCTACAGAAGTTGCACAGGTTGTCCAATCCCACTTTATAAAAATGGAAATAAGAATATCTTTACAAATTATAGGCCAGTTTCCCTGCTGTCACAATTCTCAAAAATATTGGAAAAATTATTCGTTGCCAGGCTGGATAAATTTATGGAACATCTTGAGCAGTAGTCAGTATGGATTTAGGGCAAATCACTCAACATCAATGGCATTAATGGAACTAGATTAATTGCATTTCTAGCAGAAATGCGTTTGAATGCTGAATTGCTTAAAATGATAGCTGAAGGTGCTTGAGAAATGAATTCAAGCTTAAAATGAGCTTAATTGTCAAAATGAGCTGAATGGATTTGAAGATTTATGAGCAAAAACCTCTAAGAAATGTTATGAAGCTCAAAAAAATAGGCGTAGAATCAAGAAAAACTGCTAAACAGCAGAAAGCTGAAATCTCCATACAAAGTTTACAAAGCTGGACAGTGGAAATGTTTAAACTTCTGGTATTTCAGTAGCAATAGTGAAATAGTTAAATTTTCACAATTAGCTGAACTGTGAATTTAGCAGCATATGCTG
>SSNS01001532.1:0-11991 GCA_006937985.1 Aphyosemion australe | reverse complement strand
AGATCTGAGGACAAAAAGCTTCACGGAGATTCGATGAAGAGGCAGATGATGTTCTCAGCTGGAGCTGCAGTGATGTTTGAACATGTCTGCAGTACGGCAGCCCAGAAGGGTCAGACCTTTGTAGTGGTTCTGTTGGGTCCTGTTTGTTTTGTCGGATGGTTTAAAGCCAAACAGGAAGCAGACTGACAGCTGACCCAGTTCTGTCCAAAAGGAGAGCAGATCAGGTCCAGTTTGAGGTTCTGAAGGTTTCTAACGACGGAGATAAAAGATGCTTTCTTTCATTTGTCCTTCAGGTAACGCTGAGGCCTCTTTTAGTAAAATGTAGAATTCTGTTCTGACCCGGTTTAATAGAACCTAACATGAGGAGAGTTAAAGTCATGTGATCTTTTGTTTTTGTGCCTTTTCACCATTTTCACCATCAGCTGTGATCATGAAGACATATTCGTAACCTGTCAGCCAAAGGTTCTGTTTGGTTTAAAGGTTCTACCCGAGCAACGGGGGCAGAGGGTCACAGGTTCACATCCCGTAGTTGTCATTGGGCAAGGCACTTCACACCCTCACCCACCCCGGGATGCTAAGGCTCATCAGTGAATAGGTGAATTCTAGAGGAACATTTCAGTTATAGAGTTGCAGAAATTCACCCTGTCACGCATAGTCGCTGATAATGTTTGACAGGAAGTGATGTCATCTCTGCAGGAAGAACCACCATCAGTTCTGTTCCAACGTTTTACTGCAAAACAGTTGGGTTTGGTGCTCTACCACTGCTGCCTTGCTCAAGGACAGCGGGGCTGTAAACACAAAGATGTAAAGCATAAATATTTCTGTTAAAGATGAATAAATGAAGTGAACCCACTGCTGGGAAGTTTCTATTCCTCTGATGTTTTTGTATCTTTCTGCAGAAATATTTTTTAAAACAATAATTTTGCAGAAAACATTCACTAAACACGTCTGCAGATCAAAACATGGAGATACTCAGAAAATTCCAGTTTAATAAAAGTTAAAGGAATAAAAACATTTTTGTGCTGAACAGTCAGCATCGTCCAGCAGGGGGCGCCAAGAAACTACATGCAACTATTTGAGATGAGTTAATGTTTCCTGTTTTAATCAGATTAAACAAGAGTTTATTTAATCTATTTCAGATGAAGGAGACCGGCTGATCCAATCAGAACCTTCACCAGATTCTGATCAGGGAGTCGGTTCTGTATGGGGTCAGGGTTCAAGTTTAGGTTTATTATTTAACCAACTAAAGTTGAAGTAAAGCCATAAAATGCAATAAAGTTATAAAATGCGAAGAAAATAATTAAAATCTAAATAAAGAACCACAGAACCAGTCCAGATCTGATCTTTTTGGACTTTGGCTGATCTTTATTCAGTTTGAATCGGATCAGAATTTCAGTTTGACTTTTTGTAAAATAAATTTGATATGAAATATTTCCTCAGAACCGGAAGTTGCTGCAGGTTTATGGTTCTCTTGTCCTGCAGGTTTTTTAAGGCTGTGTCCAAATCCAGGGATTGCATGCTTATGAGTACCCGTCCTCATTGGTCTCAGGAGAACGTGTTCTTCCGTGACCACTTAGACCGGATGTTAACAGCTGTGAATGTGGACGTTCTAGCCTTAAATAAAAGTCCCGCCCCTACTCCTGTCACCTAGCAACTGCTTAAAGAAAATCTATTACAAAATATGGATCCACGATGCTGGATTATTCACGGTTAATTGTATCATTTATTTCATGATTTATGATTTACCAATTTTATGAACTGTAATGACGAACAAGAATACAAACGCACATTACAGGCCTAATGAGAATGGGAAACGCCTAAAAACACAACCACTTCAGGCTTTTACTTTTTCTACAGTCAGATTTGAATAAACTAGTCGTCCTGCTGCTCTGCTGTGCGTCCCGTTTCTACAGAAATCAATCCCGCAGTGCATCACGGGAATTATGGAGGTGAGGAGACCACGGAGACTACACCGCACCCGTTCTCAAAATCGGGGAAAAGAAGAACGCATTTCAAGACCGCATTCTCAGCATTCTTGGAATTTGGACGGTCTTCGACGCGGCGCTGTGACGTCACTGGTCTTAAAATCCGAACTCATGAGCACGCAACCCCTGGATTTGGACACAGCATAAGAGTCTGGTGCTTCTGACTCTGATTGGCTGCAGCTTCTTCTGGTGGGCGTGGTCAGAACGAATAAGTACCGCCCTCTGGAGGATAAGAGTTGGCCTCTGGTTCTCCTCCAGTCAGACTTCATCATGTGGTCATCAGAGATGCAGGGTTTTACCAACTCCTCCAACGTCACCACTGCTCTGGACTGGACTAAGGTGAGTCTACCTGTATGACATAAACATCAGCAGGCGTCTCAGAAACAGGTGGCCTCGATGTAGAGTTTTGACTTGATGATCTGGATCAGAACCAGTCCTTTTATTTCTAACTTCATCTGCAGTTATTTAAATTTGTGATTTAATGAAAAGATAATAAATAAAAGTATATATATATATATATATATAAAAGTAAAGTGAAGTGACTCGATTATCATCCAAAAAAAGTTTCTTTAAATATTTTATAATAAACTACGGTTTCATCAGATTAAAATCTAAAACAATCATTTTGTAAAGATGCTATTTACAAGATTTAAAAAAAAGAATCCTTTCTATGTTTTTCTTGTTCCAAGTTCTATTTTTATATGTTTTCATTTAATAGGCAAGGCAGCTTTATTTATAGAGCACATTTCAAACAGAGGCAATTCAATGTGCTTTACAATTATCAGGACGATATGAAATACACACAGATAGAATTATAGTTTAGAGCTAAAGGAAAAGTTAATAGTAATTATTCTTTAAAGTATTTTTCTGTAATAATCAGCAGGTGTTTTATCACATGGCCAGGATGGGTTTTTATGCCCTGCTCAAAGACTTACAGGGTCGATCACTCCTGAATCCTTAATCATCCATATTTAGTCCAATGATGAACTGTGGAATTAAAATGCAGCAGAAAATATTCAAAAGAGAAATTAATTAAATCAAATTAGAGCTCGTTTTATGTCTGGTTCTACAAGAAGATGAATAACTTTCTCCTGTTTGAATCACCGCTCAGGGAATTACACACACTTTCTGTTCTCTATTTACATCTGTCATCTGCAGCTCACTGAGCTGAAGAAACTAAAACAACTTTCCTGTGTGCGTGTGTGTGTGTGTGTGTGTGTGTGTGTGTGTGTGTGTGTGTGTGCGTGTGTGTGTGTAGGTCTACAAGGCTGTCCAGTGGATCCAGCTCATTATGGCTCTGTGCAGGTCAGCTCCTTCTCTTTCTGTTTTGAAGCACGTTAAACACAAAGTTTTTCTTCATGAGTTAGTGGGAAAAAGGTCAGAGGTCAGAGGTCAGGACTCAGAGAGAGAGGAACATGTCAAGTGTGAAATAATCTGATTAGAGCTCATTTCATCGCTCCATCGTTGCCTTTGATAACAGATTGTGTGTATGTGTGTGTGTGTTTAGCTGTTGTTGGGAGGAGGTAAATTAGCACGTGGCTAACTCCAGAGCTAAGATGTTAATATAAACGATCTCAATTTGATGAACCAAACCAAACATCTGGAGCGTTGATTCCTTTGTTTTCTGCAGCATTTTGGGTTCGAGTTCCATCATCTTCTGCCTGATCTCACAGCGACTCAGAAAGAAGCCGGAGGTGAGTCGCTAACATCACCTTCATCATCTGTAGCTGACAAACACACTGGCAAAAACATTTAACCTTCTGGCAGGATGAGATAAAGATCAAGCAAAGTTTTAAAACACTAAAGCATTCTTCCAGAACCACTTTAGAGGAGGTCCAGCCACCAAAATGATCTCTTTCTGAAAATGGAAGCTGAATTCTCTGGGCCACCAATCAGCTGTCAGATCAGAGTCCTGGACCGATCAGGAGGAGGAAGGGCTTCATCTTATTTCTTTATCCAGGAAGTCTCTTTAAAGAGAGGCCTGGTCAAGATGGAAAGCAGGTAACAATTTACATCAGAATTTATAGAAATCACATTTGGTCCAGAGCCAGGGTCCAAAATAACAGAACCCTCATCCGTCTCTGAAGGCGTTCAGAATTATACAAATAGAAGAGAAGTTTACCCATAATGCATTTGTAAAAAGAAATCCCAGTTGTGTTTTAAGGCTTAAAGAATATCATGAAATCAGATCAGAGCAAAGAGATAAGATGATGTCATCAACGAGATCTGAGAGACAAAAACACGTCGTCAGATAGAAACGGGTCAGAGGTCATGGGGCGCTGTGTAGCATGCTGTGTTTCATGCATAATGAATTCAAACTAGTCAACATGCTGCTAGTGGACCGTATTCAGCAGCTTAAACTGAACCACAGATTCTTGATCATCCCTCCTGTTCGTTCCTTCGGTGCGACATTTACCTCGACTACAGCCAAACGTTTCACTGAACTACCAAAAGAAATCAGGGTCTGCCAATCGAAGTTGGTTTTCAAGAAAGGGTCAAACTGCTTTTGTTCAAAAAGCTGGCCCACTCTATTCTCAGCCTATTAACCCTTTGTTCAGGAGCTTTTAGCCTCTTCATTCTAAAGTTGTCATTCTTAGGCACTGATGTTCTGTATCATACTATGTATCATAACTGTGTTTTAGGGCCACAATGGAAACAAGTGTTTTACACTTTTTTGTGCTACCCTGTATATTTAATGTTTTTCATGTCATAATATGATACAAACTTGTATTATTTTATTTGACAAAATTCATTATCTAAGAAAATGAAAATCAATCAATCAAATGATGTTATTGTGTTTTTGTGCCCAGCTGCAGCCGCTGTTCCAGCTCAGCGTGACCGACCTCTTGCTCGCCCTCTGCTGGCTCATCGGAGGTGTTCTCTTCTCTCAGCGCTGCAGCAACCTGAACACACTCTGCTACAACCTGCACACGGTGGAGCAGGTAACACACACGCACACACACACGCACACACATCCTGGTTCTGACATACTGCCGGGATGTTCAGGGGAAAGTTTAGATAATTTTCCCTGAGGTTTGAGAGCGGTGAGTGATTTCCATCTGTGAAACCTTTCAGGACGTGAGTTGTGTTTCCTCCTGGGACACAATCACAACTTTACCGCTGGACCACTCACGACTTCCTCAGAAAAACAACAGAAACACACGGCGGTCTGCAAACAGCAACAACCTGTCATCTGAAAAGTGTTTTTATTCCCTAAAACCTTTTAGCTAAACTAACTCCGTCTGAAAAGGGTCAGTTTGTGAAATCTACCCGTTAACTATGTGGTTTGGGTTATGGTCCGTTTTTATTACAGATGTTTTCCCGTTGATGGAAGGAAGATTATTTTGTGTTTTTATGGCACGATTCAACTAAAGGATTCAAAATGTTTCAATGAGACACAAAGTCTCAACAACACAGAAAACAAAGTTAAGAATAAAAACTGTGAAAGATGATTAATCTGTGACTCAAAACCTCTGAGTGAGAACCGGAGCAGCGACTTCTGATGCGTGTTATTCTGATTTACTCTCAGACCCTGGATCTGTAATCCGTGCTACAGTCTGAGGGGATTATGGTTCTGTGACCATATGTGGATTTGAGACCTGATCCGGGTTAGGGTTGAACTCAGACCACCTGGTTTCCTTTCCTGGGTCGGATCCGGGGTGAAAACAGAAGATCTCTGACTAAATACTTCAGCTTTCACCTTTTGGTCCTGATTGTTTTTATGAGCAGGTAGTTCATGTCTCTACCCGTCTGTATCTGCTTGGTCCGAATCTAACTTTCACTTCCTGTTTTACTTCCAGTACTTTTGTCTGAAACCAGCAGACCTTCTGATTAATTTGTCTGTGCAGTGATGACATCACTGATGCAGAACCTCTAAAACTGATCTGATCACCTGTAAATCTGTGTGAAGTTATGTAGAGATCAGTGGATGAGGAACAGAGAAGGTGGTCTGAGGTTCCCACGGAAAACCAAAACAATGGTGGTGGGGGGGGGGGGGGTGCACACCTAAGTTAGTTTGCATGAATGGAGAACTGACTACAATTTAAAATTTAGTTTGTATTTTATATAAAACTAAATTTAAATTTGCTGAGTCCAGCTGATGCTGTGACTCCTAAGTTCTCCTCTATCCCAGCTGGTTCTAATAGGTCACTGGGCCCAGACAGCCTGGTCCAGAACTGGGTCATTATAGGGGTGAAGCAGAGCAGCAGAACCAGGACACAACAGAAACTACAGAGAAAACATTCCTGACCTACTTCTGTTGTGTCTGATGGTTTAACCCTCCAGTCGCTGGAGGGAGCTCAGGTTCTGACCCAAACGTTTCTGAACCCAAACTCTGTTTCAGGTTCTCTACATGGCCTCCTTCTTCTACACGTTAAACTATGTGTGGAACCTGTACACAGCAATCAGAGAGAAGTTCTACAGCTGCTACAGCGGATACCCGGTCCAGGTGAACCCAAACGCACCAACAGCTGATCTCAGTTCAGATCAAACTTAAACTGCTTAGAGAAGAAAGGCTGAAGCAGCTCGTTTCTAAACAGATATGCATCTAGTTGATGTGACAATTATAAAAGAAAAAACTGTAGTTTTATTTGGAAATCTTCCTAAGTTTTTAAAATGTTTTAAATAAAAATGTTTCAGTTAAAAACAATTTGTGGTAAAACAAAGTGTTTAAATAAGTTAGAAAGACCAAATCACATGAAAAGAGTCAGAATTTATCATTACCTGATTTTATATTTTTCTCCTCCAGTTTTCTAACAGAGTAAAAACGAAAGCTAAAGTCATAGCGCTGAGCTCATGGTGAGTAAACACACCTGGATGATGATGATGATGATGATGATGACGATGATGATGACGATGGAGATGATGATGAGTTCCTCTTTTTCAGTCTGGTTCCTCTCCTGCTGATGATGCCTGTATTTATTAAAGGAAACCTAAGCCAGTGTCAGGCCAACTTCAGTAAACCCTACAGGTGAGGTCACACCTGAGCTACAGGTATCCTGATGAAGGCTTTAAGATCAAAGAGATAAAATCAGATTTTGTAGAGAAAACAACAGAAATGTTTGGTTTTGACCCTCATGGTGTCCCCACTGAACCCAGGTGTCTGCTGATGCACACTGGAGCTATGTACCTGACCTCAGATCAGCTGGTCAGCGCATCCTGCAGCCTGTGGCACACCTACCAGATCATAGTCTTCCTCAGCACCTTCCTCCTGACTCTTCTCAGCATCAGTGTGAGTATCACAGGAAGAAACCAGACAGGACTTTAAAACTGAGCCTGATCAGATCAAACATGTGACGTGACAGAAACAGAATGTTCTGGTAAATTCTGTTAATATTTGCTCTTCCTTCTCCAGGTGATGGTGGTAAGAGCTCGCCGTATCTACAGGCGGGCTGTGTCAGCACATGGTTACCTCGGCAACGAGCAGCGGACTTTGTTCCAAGTGATGGACCGACGGATGGTCCTGTACCCGCTGGTGTTTGTCCTCTGCTGGGGTCCAGGTTAGAATTTCTGCCCCAGTTTGTGATGTTGTTGCACAGACCAGGTGTTGGTCATTCTGATGGCCTCTGTGTGTGTGTGTGTGTGTGTGTGTGTGTGTGTGTGTGTGTGTGTGTGTGTGTGTGTGTGTGTGTGTGTGTGTGTATTCCCTGGTTAGCGGTGACTCTGGCGTTGCTGCGAGTGTTCCGGCCCTCGGCGCGTTATGGTCTGGTGATAGTCGTCCTTTACATACTTCAGGTCAGTCTGAACGTTTAGAGCTCAGAGATTAATGTCACCACTGAGACTTGGTTTTTGTTATTTTTGGACATTTTAGGTGATTTTATGTGTTTTTAAACTTTTAAACAAGACTGAAGGATTTCAGAAGTAAAAACTCAGAGCTGTATAAGGGTGATGTGATGATGATGATAAAGTTTAATTCAGCTTCTCTACAGAGTTTTAATATTGTGGGACACTAGAAAGTGTCTCCAGCTGAAAAGTGTTGCTATACTCTCACAGATAAATAATATAATTTATTATTTGATTGACTCTCCTCTAACTGACTGTTTTCTGTCCTCAGGCTCTCACCGCTGCCTCTCAGGGCTTCCTCAACTGTCTGGTCTACGGTTGGACCTGTGCTCACCTGCGCCGAGCCGGTTTAAAGGTTTTGCTACGAGACGTGGACACCCAGACGCCTCTGCTGCGATCCCAGCGGAGCAAAGGTTATCAGAGCCTGAGGTCTGTGGCCTGAACTCTGGAGAAAGGCGTCAACTTTCACTTTCAGTGGGAGCAAAAGCACTGTGACTGTGTCTCAGCTCAGGACAGAGACATCCAGCTCTGATCCAGAACCACCGAGGCGAGAAAAAGGGAAGAGGAAGACGAGGGGGAGTTAACGTAAAGGGGAAGAGCAACGAAGAAAACAGGATTTGAAAAAAACTTTTTATTCTGTCAGAACTTCCAAACCTCGCAGGTGCTTTTGTTTCTGAACCAGGTCACATGATCCCAGCAGGTTATTTCTGCTCTGTGAAAGAAAGAAAAGAAAGTTTTGAGGATTGAGAAAGAGTCTAAAACACTGAATCCAGAGCAGTCAGGAGGACCAGGATCATCTCAACTCAACTCACTGATTCAGTTCATGTCAGACAAGAAAGTTTAGTCAAACTTTATTTCATGTGTTAAAAATACAAACTTCTCTTTATTCAACTGGTTCTGAAGGAAACCGAGAGAAGATTTTCTCCCCCAAGACGTTTGGAAACCGATGCTTTCATGAGCTAATTTTAATGTTTCTCAGTCTGTCAGGTTTCTGTTCACAGCTGATGCTGCGTTCAAGGTCAACGTCCAACTTCAGAAAACAGAAATAAAGAAAAACTCAGTCAGTTCTGTTAGGACCTCATTTCTTCTTACAGAGAAACATTTTTATCCCTGCAGACCCAGACCGGGTGGTTCTGATGGAGAAAAGCCCAGTCTGGTTCTGGTACCGACTCTGCAGCAGCTTTAGAGTCCATTCACTTAGTGATGAAACATGAAGAATAAAACCTGGTGAAACAAAAGTCAAATCAAATCTAATTAATTCTAAAAGAAGGAAAGTAAATAGCTGATTTATAATAAATCACAAATAAAGTTCAAACGTGTCGTAAAAACTTTATTTTATTGCTTCAGACACAAAAAGTCTTTTATTTATTTGTTTCCTCTGGATCATAAATCTGAGACAGAAGTGAGGAAGCTGCAGGCCGAGATGTTTTTCAGATGATTGGATGTTTTTAATCATCGTTATGTAATTAAAACATAATTAAAAACCTTTTGTGTTTGTTCTGTTGAAGATGCAACGATTCCACACATGAAGTCATAAATGACGTAACTTCAGATGTTCTTCTGCTGATCAACGGAGCAGAAAGCTGCGGCGTCCATTCAGAGAGACGCCGTGTGACGCAGGACACTGATGTCACACACGCACGCACACTCTCTCCATCCTGCTGTGGGCGTTCAGCCAGAACCTGCAGAACAACTAAATTCCTCTTTAACCGAACCTCAAACTTTATGAAAAACTGACGTTCATGATGTCAAAGCAGATAAATCAAAACTAAAATCTGCAATGAAACGTCAGCTGTTTGTGAGAGAGAGGAGGTTCAGGATGAAGCTCCACCTGCAGGTTCACCTGATGGCAGCAGCCGTACGAATGTTTAGGGTGCAGAAGTTTTATTTTCATCATCAGCAAAAAACAATATTAAAGAAAAGTTTTATTTTTATTATCAGGAACAAACAATATTAAAGAGGACAGAACAGCTGTTCTTCACTGATTCATCATCCTACGAGATCCCAGGTGGCAATTATCAAAGAGAAGGTTGTATTTGGGTCCTCCGGCACCCACAAAGTCTGAAACTGTCTTGGTTCCCCCAAAGTTCCGGGTGCTGATTGGCTGCAGACAGGAAACAGATTCAAGAGTTCTTTAGTTTAGAAGATGTTTCAGTCTGAGTGAATCTGAGATGTTTAATGTAGGTGTTTTAAAAATTCTTTAAAGCATGACCACGATATTGCAGTGTTTTCTAGGTTTTTTCTATTAAGACGTTTTTTAAAGTTACAATAGTTCTATGGTTGATACAGAAGACGGCCATGGAGTTATTTGCATGAAATTCCTCTCACATAAAGCAAATTCAGCAGTTTTATTCTTGACACTTTCGGTACCTTCCAGAATGAGCTGTTTCAGGGCTCTGCCACTGTTGCTGGCTAGCCTATCCCTCCCCTGATTGGCTGCTATGAGGTGAGGAGTTTGGAAATCCAGGGGGTGGGGTGTGTGTGGGGGAGGGGGTTCCTATGCCAATTTCCCTTATTGTGATGTCACAAATGGGGACTTTTTGAAAAATCTAATTTTGTGCACATGATTCCTGCTGACCCTGTCAGACCCACCGATCTGAACCTCTCCTCAACATCTTTATCAGGAAGTTAGTCAGCTAGCTGCTCCGGAGCATACAGGTGTGTGTTAACACAAGGAGGAAAGACATCAGCAACAACCTCAGAGAAGCTGCTGCTACTGTCCGTCACTCGGTGAAAGTTCATAATTCTATAGAGTAAAGTTATTCATATTTCAAACAGCTGCAGATCCCCCAGGAGTGGTTGTCCTTTCAGGTTCACCCTGAGGTCAGAGGTCAATTCTCAAAGACAAATTCCAAAGTGCTCCTATGGGCCTCAGTTACCAGGTCAAAGGTCATGAAAGAACAACTAAGTTTAGAGAATAAAAGCCAACATACAGCTTAGCTCAGCATCAGCACCACAAAACAACACCCCAGAGTGGAGCTGTTTACCCATAATGCACCAGACTTCTTGTTCAGGAGGTTCATTTAAATTCAAATGGATGTCAGCTCACCTCCCAGGCTGAGCTCATGTGTCGAGCATCAGTCACCACCGTCTGAGAGGAGCGTCCAAATCCGTTTCCTTTATGGATGAGCCACTGATCGCCGTTTGCCAGCGTCACTCTGCAAAACCAACAGACATCTCAGGATGTTTGAGGGCAGGAAACTAGTCCCCGCCCCCATCAGTGGGCCTGGTCATTACCAGCAGGAGCTTTAAATAACTCACAGGAAAAAATTCCTTGGTTTTTTTCAAAGCAAAAAAAACCAAACAAAACAAATCTGAAATAATGCATTTTATTTCACAGACGCTAACAGGCTAATTTTATGATGTCATTGTGGTCTTCATTGTGTTTTTTACTGACCGAACTCCAGTGTGGCTCAAAGGTCTGGAGGCAAAACCAAATCCGTCTAATGGCCTTTCTACCCGCTCCGCTTGGTAAACTCGCTGGTTGTAGAGATCCGTCAGCGCCTGGCCTGAGAGGTCGTAGTTGTAGTTGCTGTAGCTTCCTGTCAGAAAATTTAATTCACAAACATTCCTTTCACAACAGAGTTTGGATCCTTTACATCTCAGGACACCTGGCTCAGACCTTACCTCCTGAGGACTCCACAGAAGCAACCAGCAGGATCAGAGCTGCTGCCCAGAGGAGGATCTTCAGTCCAGTCATGGTTCTGTTTTAGGCTCAGATCAGAGAGAGGTCAGCTTATAGAGTCCAGAAAACTCCTCCTACACGGTTCTGTCCAAACAGGCTGCAGGTTGTTTACCACTCAGCTGATCGATCAGACAGTTGGATCAGAATCAGAACACCAACCAAAAACATGATCAGAACTCTTCCAGGAGAAATATTTACTTCACTGAAGCTGCAGTTCATCTGAGGGTTCCTGGTTCAAACCCAGGCTCTGTCTGTGTCAGTCATTATGTTCTTGGGCAAGACACTTCACCCTCGTCTGCTGGTGGTGGTCAGAGGGGATGACTTCCTCCTTACTCAGCAGTTCTCCTGGATGTTTGATGATGTTTGGAGGTGTCTGTCCTCTGAATCCTTCATGCTGCTACAACTCTTCTTCATTCTTCTCTCTCCATCCTAAATTAAAATTTTTTTCCTGACAGGATGAACATGTCAGCTGGCAACAGTGCTGTTTATTTATCTGTGGTTGTGAAATGTGGTACTTTAATTGTTTGATCAGGGTACAAA
>SSNS01001531.1:6610-19423 GCA_006937985.1 Aphyosemion australe | reverse complement strand
AGTTGCTATAGAAACGGCGGGCAGCGCTCGAAAGGGAACGAGTCTGGCCGGCGTTCCAGAAATAAGAAAAGCTGACTTACTTGGAGTTGTCAGATTGGCGTGGATTGGTAGCTTGAGAGCTTGAGAGCTTGTTGGTTGGTTAGCTTGGAAGCTAGGATAGTTCAGGATCGTTCTAAGGAGAATCGATGACTGATCTGCTGGCGGAAGTGGGGCACTTCCGTATATAGGTGCGGTGATGACGTGGAGAGGAAGTCCAGAGAGATGGATGCTGGGAAACGGAGTCCACTAGGTGGGGGAATCATGCCCCCGGGGGCCATGACGGGAGGAGGTTGTGACATCATGCAGACCGTGAACTTCAAAGGAATGATGCAAATTTTAAACTTGAAAAAGAGTTTCACAGCTTATTCAGGGATTTTTTGGAAACACATGAATTCATTAATTCTACAGCCAACCTTTGCACACATGTTTTTATTTCAGATCGTGTGTGGGGGCGGAAAACACTTTACTCTCAGTTTTTGTGGCCTAAAAGCTATTTTTGCTCAGCGTGCATCAGCGCTGTAGACACAGAGACGGTCACCGGCTGTCTCTGCAGCCACAGCTCTGATACTCTCACGGATCTTGGGTTGTTAAGAAAGTGTCTCTAGAGAAGGCCAAGCGTGGAGCCAGGATGGAAAGAGGGACTCAAACGGCTGAGAGGTATTTCTTTTAAAAAAAAAAGTGAAGTAGACAAATGGAGGCAACAAAACAAAAATGGAGAAGAGAAACTTGGTGGTCTTTTTAAATAGTTACTGAAGAATGAAACAAAAATTATTCCAAAGTTGAAAACTGGGGGTGGGGGGGTCGGAGTGTGCAAATTTCCCACAGGGGATATTTCAAATTCCCAGAATTAGATAAGTGGGAAAAACCATTGTGTTGTGTTTGCATTCCATTAGCTTTAGCTTAGCATAAACAATGTAAGCGAATGGTAACAGCTAGCATTTCGTTTGAAAAAGGTATGAAAATGACTCAGTGATCCTAATTATTTGACATGGTGACCTCAATAATTATATTGACTGCAAATAAAAATAATAGGTAGCACAAAGGAATTACAGGAGCCAATTTAGACTTAGGATGATGCAAGGACATGATGCAGCCGTCCCAAAAGATACCTGCTTCGTCTGTCATGTACTCTGCTATTTTTAGTGCATTTTACTATGCTGTTCCTTCAAAAACCTGTACCGGGTATAAACCTAGTAGCCACGCGTTTATGTTTATGGAAGTAGGTGTCTTTTTTTATTTGAATGATTGAAATGCTAACTGTTACCATTCACTTACATTGTTTATGCTAAGCTAAAGCAAGCAGAATACTGCCAAATCAGGAGAGTTAGTGGGCTGGTAACAAAATGCTTTATCCCACTTATCTAACTGAAAGCAAAAGACTAAATTTCACTTAAGGGTGGAATATAACTTTAAGATTGTCAGAAGGGGAGGATCAGGTCAAAAACTAGTGCGATTATCCTGCTGCATGAACCAGGCTTTAAAGGAGGAAAGCAGACGATAATATGACGATGATAGATATATGTCAATTAAAATATTATTGGACCAAAATGACCCTAACTTCACACTTTCTAAACATAAACTCACCTTAGTTCAGCAGGAAGTGCCTTAAGGAATCTAAATCAGGCCACAGAAAGGCTTAAAAACTAATCAACGGGACACAGAAAGATGACAGCAGCGACTGGCATTCTACTTGTAACAATTAAAACTCCCTTTGAAGAACTATTTCAATTACCAGCTGCTGCACAACCTACACAATAAAAACAGCAGCACTTATTTTTAAAGTCCAGATATTAATGATGATCTCAGCCCTCTCTGCCTGTATGAAACACATGTTTTGACAGTTTGTTTGTGAAAGAAAATGAAGTTCCTGCTGCCTCGCAGGACGGTCGCTGACTGATTTATTTCATCCCTCTGAAGTCAGAGAAGGAGGCGTTTGTTTGCGTCGTGGCGGGGAGAAGCATCCGCGCTGTCGGTCCTGTGGGACACGAGGGTGGGGTGTGTTTGCTTCCTGCCTCAGCTTTTTAATCATTTCATCAATTATCTACAATTAGTCTGTTAATGAGTAACTGATGGAAAGTTGATGAGTGCTGATTCTTGTTTTATTCCACCTGCTCCAAGAGAAAAACGGGGAAAAGAGTAAAACGGCAGCAAAATGTGTGAGAATACATGAAGGTGAATTAGGAAACAATTAGTGTTCTGTTGCATTTTACTGCACAAAAATGCAGCAATATATTTATATACATGTGCATATCATATAATTCAAGGACTTTTTATAGAAAATAAATTGCGGTAGCTAGGAGCTAAAGCTTCTCTGCACCAGCTGGATATTACTGTGTTGCATTTGTGGGAAATTGATGTTAGAGAATTGAGGTACGGTCTGCAGGAAATCAAAGCATGTAATTGTTGTTTGCATTGTAGTGTGAATGTGACTGTATAGCTCTATAAGAGACTCTATTCTTACAGTGGGAGTCTGGATTCACCAGAGTTGTTGGCAACTTGAATTTTATATTTTATTACATCAAGTTATAAAATAAAATCATGTTTCACGTGGTAAAATAAAGAGAAAATGTAATAAAGAAGCTTAGTCTGAATTATTTGAAATGTTTGAGGCCATCTTTGGATAATTTCCTCCACTCTGTTTAAACACCTGGATTACGGCTCTCACTAATGCTTTTCAATCAGCCTGTTTTTCTTTTAAAATTCCAAAAATTTCCTAATTTCTTCCCCACATTCACACACACCTGCAGCAGCTTCTCCTTGTACCAGAAGCATGCTATCATCTCTATTAGGGACTTTAATTATTTCCTGCTTTCTGTTGCCAATAAACTAATAAATGTTGTTTTAGACCAAGCATGCCCATAAAGTGGTCTGGGGGGGAATTTGCGGCCCTCAGAGTGGTTTTGTGTAGCCCTCACTTGCATTAATGCAGGCTGTTGGTGTAGAACAACACTTTTATGTTCAGATCTCAGGTCTCTTTCGAGCAGTACAAATATAAAAGATCCAGTTTTTGCATTTTTGTGGCCTGCGGGGGTTGTTTGGCCCTTGACTTGAAAAGTTTGGACACCCCTGCTCCTGAGCAAAGACACTTTTTAACTTCTAAAGCATATGTTTGGTGGAACGCCTGGCCTTTTTTCCTGTGCAATTTTCCATAATCTGCTCATCATAACCCAGTTGGTGAAAGGTGAAGGAGGGTGCAACATAAGGAGACGTGTGTGAGATGATAAATGAAACAAAGAATTTGTTGACTTTAGGAACATTCCACATAAAAGGCGACACTTTTAATGAACTAACTCAAAATGCCTCTAAGCTAAATGATCTATAACTAAAAATAACACCAAAAGGAGAAAACACTAAGTGTTGTTCTAAACTAACTCAAGGGAACTTGCAAAAATGGAATATTATATTCAAAGCTGAAAAAGGCTACATCAACAAACTATCAAAGTCTGAGGCAATATAGGAACAAACAAAGGAAGCACTAAGCTATGTGATTAAACTAAACGAAGCTCTTGACTAAACAACTAAACAAAAAACTCAAGGAAATATGATTTAGGCTATTTTACCAACTAAAAGAACCAACAACCCCATATCAGAAGCTTAAAGCACCATCTAGTTCCTCAGAACATACATGATCATTATTGATTATTGTGCCAGGAAGGGTTCAGGGGACAACAGCGCAGATCTGAGTCCCCTGAGTAACTGGCAGCCTTAGCTTTTTAAAGGAGCACCATTCCTTAGCTGTTGTCAGGAAAACTGGTAGCAGCTGCATCCAGGAGGGAGGAGGGGTGGTTGCACATCCTGGTGTGCCACTGTCCATGGTGCTGATTCAGGCAGGAGCAGGAGTGGGTGCTGTCTGTGGTGCAAACTGCAGCAGAAACCGCTGTTCATGGTGCTGAACTCCGGTCCCTGGGACATACAAGCAGTGGCCGTAACAGTGCTCCAACTTTTAACTGTTAAAAGAGGAAATTTGATGTTTTTTGTTAATTGGCTCAAATCTTTTCATAATAATTTTCTTTTAAATTTGAAGCATCATTAGCTTCAATTCCCACCTCCGACAGAACTTCGAACACGTCCCGGGGGAGGCGGGGGACATTGAGTCCGAATGGACCATGTTCCGTGACTCCATTGTCGAGGCGGCTGACCGTAGCTGTGGCCGCAGGGTGGCCGGTGCCTGTCGTGGCGGCAATCCCCGAACCCGCTGGTGGACACCGGCGGTTAGGGATGCTGTCAAGCTGAAGAAAGAGTCCTATCAGGTCTTTTTGGCCTGTGGGACTCCGGAGGCAGCTGATAGGTACCGGCAGTCCAAGCGGAATGCGGCTCGGGTGGTCGCGGAGGCAAAAACTCGGGCATGGGAGGAGTTCGGTGAGACCATGGAACAAGACTTCCGTACGACTTCGAGGAGATTCTGGTCCACCATCCGGCGTCTCAGGAGGGGAAAGCAGTGCACTACCAACACTGTTTACAGTGGGGAGGGTGTGCTGCTGACCTCGACTCGGGACGTTGTGAATCGGTGGGCCGAGTACTTCGAAGACCTCCTCAATCCCACCGGCACGTCTTCCAGGATGGAAGCAGAGTCTGGGGGTTTTGGGTTGGGCTCTCCAATCTCTGGAGCTGAGGTCACTGAGGTGGTCAAAAAACTCCTCGGTGGCAAGGCTCCGGGGGTGGATGAGATCCGCCCGGATTTCCTTAAGGCTCTGGATGCTGTGGGGCTGTGTTGGTTGACGCGGCTCTGCAATATCGCGTGGACATCGGGGGCAGTTCCACTGGATTGGCAGACCGGGGTGGTGGTCCCCCTATTTAAAAAGGGGGACCGCAGGGTGTGTTCCAACTACAGGGGGATCACACTCCTGAGCCTCCCTGGTAAGGTCTATTCAGGGGTTCTGGAGAGGAGGGTCCGTCGGATAGTCGAACCTCGGATTCAGGAGGAGCAATGTGGTTTTCGTCCTGGCCGTGGAACACTGGACCAGCTCTATACCCTTGGGGGGGTCCTGGAGGGTGCGTGGGAGTTCGCCCAACCAATCTACATGTGTTTTGTGGATTTGGAGAAGGCGTTCGACCGCGTCCCTCGGGGGGCCCTGTGGGGGGTACTCTGGGAGTATGGGGTACCAGGCCCCTTGATACGGGCTGTTAGGTCCCTGTACGACCAGTGTCAGCTTGGTCCGCATTGCCGGCAGTAAGTCGGACTCGTTTCCGGTGAGAGTTGGACTCCGCCAAGGCTGCCCTTTGTCACCGATTCTGTTCATAACTTTTATGGACAGAATTTCTAGGTGCAGCCAAGGTGGTGAGGGGATCCGTTTTGGTGGCCTAAGGATCAGGTCTCTGCTTTTTGCAGATGATGTGGTCCTGTTGGCTTCGTCAGAACGTGATCTCCGGCTTTCGCTGGAGCAGTTCGCAGCCGGGTGTGAAGCAGCTGGGATGAGAATCAGCTCCTCTAAATCCGAGACCATGGTCTTGAGTCGGAAAAGGGTAGAATGCCTTCTCCAGGTCAGGGACGAGGTCCTGCCCCAAGTGGAGGAGTTTAAGTATCTCGGGGTCTTGTTCACGAGTGAGGGAAGGGTGGAGCGTGAGATCGACAGGCGGATTGGTGCTGCATCTGCAGTGATGGGGGCGTTGTACCGGTCTGTCGTGGTGAAGAGAGAGCTGAGTCGAAAGGCGAAGCTCTCAATTTACCGGTCGATCTACGTTCCTACCCTCACCTATGGTCACGAGCTTTGGGTAGTGACCGAAAGAACGAGATCGCGGATACAAGCGGCCGAAATGAGTTTTCTTCGCAGGGTGGCTGGGCTCTCCCTTAGAGATAGGGTGAGGAGCTCGGTCATCCGGGAGGGGCTCGGAGTAGACCCGCTGCTCCTCCACATCGAGAGGAGCCAGTTGAGGTGGCTCGGGCATCTGATTAGGATGCCTCCTGGACGCCTCCCTGGTGAGGTTTTCCGGGCACGTCCAACCGGGAGGAGACCCAAAGGAAGACCCAGGACACGCTGGAGAGATTATGTCTCTCGGCTGGCCTGGGAACGCCTTGGGATCCCCCCGGAGGAGCTGGCCCAAGTGGCTGGGGAGAGGGAGGTCTGGGCTTCCCTCCTTAAGCTGCTGCCCCCGCGACCCGACTCCGGATAAGCGGGAGAAAATGGATGGATGGATGGATGGATATCTGATACATTTTTGACACGTTCATGATGAAAACCCTGGTGATGTGTGAGAGTAGAGGAGGTTTCTGGTGGCTGCTCTACTCTGGAACCGTAGCAACTCTTAGTGATCTTAAGCTCCTCCGCTGTTGGTTCCAGTTTAGCCGGTGACTTCTGAGCCTACTCAGATCTAACTGGAGTTTCCACATTGGGCAAAGACAAATGATTGGCCAGTAGCTGGATGGGGCTATATTAGTTGTTCTTTCTTGGATACATCTTGTTTCACATGATTGGATTATTTTTTTATTTTATTTTTTTTCCTCCAGGTGACTGTGACCAACACTGGTGATGGATGTGTCACACACTTTCCAGGGACATCCAGCGCTGCGCCGATCGCTGCAGGGATTCTGGCTCTTGTCTTAGAAGTAAAGTGAGTGTCTATCTATTCAGTCATACCAGTAAAACCGTTACCGAAGCTCACAATCAGAGGGTTAACTGGGAAGGAGTTCAGACAGCTNCGTGCTTAGGTTAGTAAAATAAAGTATCTAATGAATCAATGAATGGATCTAAATGAAACTCAGTCTTCATTGCATGTACATCTGCAGCTGACTAACTTTTCAAGCAGCCCTGACCAAGATGGCCGTCACACTCAATCAGCAGTAGGAAACATAAAAGTAAATGTAACGCACTCAAATGTGACAAAAATTGAGCTCACAACACAAATGCTGAGTGTTGACAAATCATTTGACATTTGGTGACATTGCATACCAACAGGTTACTTTTATGGAAGGAAAACAGTCTCAGCAGAGTTTGACTGAGACATTGAATTTTAATTCTGTGAAATGATGTATTTGAAATATTTTAACTTAAAATGCACCAGCGAAAGTTTCATTTGTAAAAATTCAACTGCAGAATTTCATCTTCAAAAATTCAACTGCAGAATTTGAGAAAATTTTAGCTGCAAAAATTCAGTTTATATTTTTCAAGTACATAATTTCACAAAATAAAAATTTGTCGTCTAAAAAATGAAATTCTGGTGAGACTGTATTTCTTTCATATATTTGCAGCATTTGACAACAGCATAAGATTACGTATGAAAATCTGACCTCAAGGGCGGTGAGCGGTGTGTACTCCTTCAACAAACGTAAGGCTTTTAATTTGATACAAGTCTGATCAGATAACACTGTCCACATATAAACAGCTTTACCACCAAGGACACGCTCTTAATTAAACACTAAAGTATCTGACTGCAAAGAAAATGAGTTACATTCATCACCGCCTTGACTCAAAAGACAACGATGTGCTCGGACAGTTTGTGAATCAATCTCGTGAATTTCAGAGATGCGTCTAAATAAAGAGAAACATACCGTCACACTTCCTGTACTTATTAGTCGAACTTCATTGCGAGATATAAGGAAACGGTATCCATGGAGACGTGCTGTGGTCTTGGATGGGGACTGTGGCGGCAGCTCTTCAGATCTCAGCGAGAGAAAACTTTCAGACTTGAGAAAATTGACTGCTGTTTTTCGACGGCGTCTCAGGATGTCGTTTGGTGAAGATGTGAAGAGAAAAACTGGTTTCATGACACAAAAGTAGTTTCTGTGCTGTGTACACTCATCATCCTCAAAGCAATAAGAGGAAAAGAATCAGTAGCAGGTTCACTTTAAAATGCCCCATGTCACAGAAAACCAGACGAACCTTTGACTTCAGCCAGATAGATCTTTAGTTTTTTCCTATAATTTCTTTATCCAACAGACTCGCAGCTCATCTTTTAGTGTGTTCCATCCTAATTAAATCAAATTTAATTCAAAGATGCATTAAATGTAGCTGTTCTCATGACTTTTTTTATTTTAACTTTATTTTGAAAAATAGCCATTTACATTTACTACTTTTTGTGGTCTAGAATAAGTTCTTCACATATTGACTCAAAGGCTGCTGTTCAGGTCATTATTACAAACATCTGGAATGCTTTTATTCTGAAAGAGGGCAATATTAACACGGAAGGAAACTATGAGAATGTTCGACCGAGTGAGTACTTTCTTAACGAGTACTTTCTTAATGAATTCAAATGAAATTAAAACACGTGTGTATGAGACAGTTACACGTCTTTTATTTCTCTCATACATAATTAAACAAAGGAATTTGAACCCAACCTTCCTGTGAGCTGAAATCCAATTAATCCTGCCCTTTTAACTCTTGTCCAATATGAATAATTTCAATAATTTCATTTTTCACATGTTAATGAGGTGCAGCTTTGTAATGTGTCAGTTGCAGCACAAATCAAATCCCACTAGCACAAACCTCTCATGTCCCCGGAATATCTTAAAAACCCGTTTACTACGTGTAGTTCAAACTCGAGCGCAAAACTCATTTGGTAGTTTGCTCTGCTGCGTCATTCATTTGCATTTTTGAGAAAATAATCACTACAAAAGATCTTTTTTTACCACTTTTGTGAAGTTTTTCATGGAATCAATGAAACTTCTATTTGAGTTGCTAAAATATAAATAAAGAAAATCCGAGCCTTTGGTGATTCTCAGTGTTTGTGTTCTAAATTAAAACATCATTTACTTCAAATCAGATCAAACTTTATTTATAAAGCGCTTTTCATACAGTAAGTGCAACACAAAGCGCTGAACAATTAAAAACAACCACACAATCGTCAATTTCCCAACCCTCCCCATTACAACCAGTTTTGTTTGAGTTGTCACAATTAAAAATACAATATAATTGTTACAATTATAATCAAACCCACATCTGCTGTAGCTACATTAAATTAACAGTTAAAAGTAGTTCTGAGAATTCAACTTTATTATATAAAATTTAGAAAGAAGACACATAATCAAGAAATATTGAGAAATGACTTAAACTCAACTGACAAGCTAATTGCTAATGTAGGCGGGGTCACAGTAGATTACTGATGTCTTAGCACCACTCCCATCTCATAAACATTATGAAAATGTTATTTTTTAAACTGATACATCCCACCATTTCACATTACATAAATATTCATAAAATCCTGTTTACCAGGGCCTCCTAGAGGGACCAGGTTTCTTGGCTGACCAGGGAACACCTTGGGATTCCCCCAGAGGAGCTGGCCCAATATATGTGATTTTTAGCAAAAGTTAGCATATCGTCTCTATTTGTAATCAATCTCTTATGTATAATTTCATAAGCTCAGTCTGTTTGCTTATAATTCCATTGTTCTTCGCTTATCTGTGGTCAGGTCGTGGGGGCAGCAGCCTTAGAGAGACCCAGACTTCCCTCTCCTCAGCCACTTGGGCCAGCTCTTCCGGGGAAATCCCAAGGCGTTCCCTGGCCAGCTGAGAAACATAGTCCCTCCAGCGTGTCCTGGGTCTTCCTTCCCATTTGGACATGTCCACAACACCTCACCAGGGAGGCGTCTGAGATGCCCGACCCATCTGAACTGGCTCCTCTCGATGTGGAGGAGCAGCGGATCTACTCTGAGCCCCTCCTGGATGATCAAGCTTCTCACCCTATCTCTAAGGGAGAGACGCTTATGAATACTTTATTATTATTTATATCCAGAGTACAACACAAATCCCATCCAACCTGGACATTATTTTCTCATCTTTTGACATGCAGTAGAAGGGGATGAGAGTGACTCTTGATGGTGTTGTTGTTGAACAGTATTTAGAGTTTCACTCAGTTTGTTTCTGGCTCTGCTGCTGCAGCCCAGGATATGTGGCACTGGACTCAACAGACTGGTAGAATATCTCCTTGGCGGCGCCAACATCAAAGGGTCGGTGGTAGGTGTCTGACAGAGTAATGGGGAGAAGATGAAAGTCTGGAGGATGCTTCCCTGTAGTGCTCCTGTGCTGCAAACCTCCCGCTAAGTCAAACACCCCTGCAGCCACACACACTGTGATCTATCTGTTCAGCAGCCGGCGACAGAGGAAGTTGGATTTGACTCCACAAAAAACATTTGCAAATTACCACTAAAGACAAAACACCGCTGAAACTGGGACTGGGGTTTTGCAAATGCTTGGTGTTCATTCAAAAAGAATCAGAAGTTAGATTAGGAACTTTTCAACTGATGAGTAGAAAGAAGTTCTGACTGGACCGAATCTTTAGTGTGAGCTGGAGGTGTTTGAAAATAAATAAATAGATGCATCTTCTTTCCCAATCCATTATTGTCAATATCTATTTTTCCCTTTAGATCAAATTTCCTCTTTATTACAACTTCCTTTGAAAATAGACGAGATGTTTCCTCTGAATCGACGGCCGTATCCAGTGATATCGGTGAACTTATCCTTTTATTTGTGTTTTTTCATTCCTTTAACAGACTCGCTCTCCCAGTGTCTCTCTCCCTCAGGTAATGCTGTTGTGATTGCTATAAATCTTTGTGATTACGTTTCGGAGCAAATCCAGGATTATCTCCAGAATGGTGGGAAGGGGAGGAATTGAGGTAATGTTTTGCTGAATTATTATTGCTCCTGCGACGAGCATGCACAAGTGGCTTTTCCCATCAGTCGTATGATTACTGTAGAAAGTTGTCGAGCATGTTCTCAGGCTCTCAAAGACGTTGCAAAGATATGAGTTTCCAAACACATCAAGGTCTTTGAGTACGTGCATATGAATGATGCCGCACTCCTGAGTTAATGAAGGCTCAGACAAAACACGGTTGGACTTTTGGTCCACGATGCTTAAAGAAATGAGTTTTCTGACCAACAAAACAAAGGGAAAGCTCCAATGTATTGCCTATATCAGAGCATCTTACCCTGCTTCCTCCGGTGTGACATTCTCACTGAGTAGCCTTGCTGTGGACCCCACACCCCGGCCATGACCGTTAACGGAAGATCTCCTCTTGTGATTCTGGCTCTTGGTAACTGGACTAAGTTGGTTTTAGCATCTTGGGGAGAGCTGCAAGGGGACTGTTTTAATTATTGGGGCTAAGGCAACAGATAAAAACCTTGTAAAATTAACTTTGACGCTCTCTCGGCCCCGCTCTCTCGGCCCCGCTCTCTCGGCCCCGCTCTCTCGGCCCCGCTCTCTCGGTCCCGCTCTCTCTGCCCCGCTCTCTCGGTCCTCCATGCGACGCCTTCTTTAGGCACATTTTTCAAACAGGAAGTGTGGGTGAAGTAAGTCTCCACCCATGGTGTGACTCACCCTTTAAAGCGATGGCCGTAACTTGAAGTGTTCTCCGAGTGACCCTCTCCTGTGAGGAAAAGAACCAGGAAAGGGCTGGGAAGCTGAGCCAGAATTGTTAAGCGCAGTTTCTGATCAGCACAAGGCTACAGAGGGCTGCCCCATATGAAATTCATCAAGTTTCTTGCTCAAGAATCACTGAAACCAGTTTGAAAGCAATAGTTTAAAGTATCAAAAACTAGTCAGTGTTGTTTTAAAGCCCAGCTGTCTGGTGTTCAGAGTGATTCTGCTTTGAAATTCAAAACTGGGACAACACTCACAATTAGCGTCTAAACTCAAATTCCCTTTTATTGCAGCAGCTTTCAGTTCCATCGTTAACAACTTGGCAAAAACAACATATTTAAATGCAAATCATTTATTAATGGAGTGCCTACATTAATTCACGCCTTAAGACAACAGTTGTGCACGGAAGCATAAAAATTCACAGCTGACTGACATTTATAAAAAGAAACAAGTGCATTATTAATGAATACAAAAAATCTCCAAGAATTTTTGGTCCCAGGCTGATCTGAACCCTTCCCACGCAGAAGGTGTGCTCTTTTGTCTTAAATCAAGCACCTTTACCCTGAAACATCACCAGCACCGTACCCTGCCAGATTAATAAATCATGCATGTGCTCACAGAGATGCATCCACATGCTTTGATAGGAGCACACAAACGCAGAGAAACGAACCCACACCAGCAGTGATGCAACAAAACAGCAACAACTGAAGCAGCGCTGATCATAAACACTGAGACTGTGGTCTGGCTGCCTGCAGAAAGCGATCGTGGACTATTAGAGAGGCTGGGCCACAGCGAGGTGGCATCATGGCCCAAACAGCCAGGCAGGCAGAAGAGGTTCTTCACAGTCGATCATGGCACAGCAGTCAGCCACCATAGCTTAGATGAGACGAGATCAGACAGCAGAGTCAGATCAGACCTGATGGCAGCTCACAGCAGGACTAGAGGAGAACGTGCACCAGTGGATGGAGAGTTGGTTGGAATGGTTTGGAACATGTAAAGTTAGAGGCCCTAAATGAGAATGTTGATGCTAAACAAAGTATATGTATAACAGAAAAAAGACACCAATTAATTCAAAAATTTGAAAAATTTAACGGGAAATTTCTGTTATTTGACATTTCTGAGTGAAAGTTTTAAATTGGTATCATACCAGCTGTAGATAGGAATTTTATAAACACTGTTATTTACTTTGAAATCAGTCTATTTAGGGACATAAAACCACTAACAGCAGAAAACGAGGTCCCTGTGCAGTTGGGTTAAGCTCAGCAGGAATTTTTCATATTTTCATAAAAAAATTGTAATGCAAATTGATGATAGTTTAAAGCAGGTGTGTCCAAACTTTTCAAGACAACAGCCAAAATAGTCAACTTAGCGGTCCTCATGGACCACTTTTTTTTTTTTTAAACATGCAGAAATGGTTTTGTGAAGACTTTTTCATTTTTACTCTTCAAAATAAGCATATTAGGAAAAATCTGAACATAAAAATGTT
>SSNS01001530.1:0-12867 GCA_006937985.1 Aphyosemion australe | reverse complement strand
CATAGAATGTGCTACTATTAGTTCACCTATTGAATTAATTATAGATTCACTCAGATAAAGACAATAAAGTTTCTCTTACTCTTACTAAATAGAACTTCTACTAAGAAATCACAGTGTAGCCATAGAAACACTACTTGATATATGTGGTGTGTGTGTGTGTGTGTGTGTGTGTGTGTGTGTGTGTGGGTGCGGGGTGTGCCTGTGCCTGCTCTGTCTTCTCAACCCCCAGTGAGCCGTAGCGGATGGCTGCTCATACTGAGCCAGGATCCTCTGGAGGTTTCTTCCTGTTAAAAGGGAGTTTTCCTTCCCACTGTCGCTAAATGCTTGCTTAGTATGAGGATTGTACCAACACAATGACACTAGTCAGTGTCTTGATGCAATCTGCTGGGTCCCTTATATAGGAAACTTTTTTACTGATTGGCTTATGAACTGAACTGTATTGGAATGTTTACTTTGTGAAGTGCCTTGAGACGACTCTTGTCGTGATCTGGCGCTATATAAATAAACTGAATTGAAATTGAATTGAATATATAAATAAATTTGATGATGATGATGATCATGATAGAGTCGCATTTTTTTACCATGATTTCTATGAATATCCCACATAGGGCATTTAAAGAGTTTTATCAATATATACATACAAAACTGGCAGCACATTGGTTTTTTTTGTAGATTATTGAATTATATCAGAATGATGGAACTTAGACCTCCTGTTAGGAGTGCTACAAAAATGGGTATTAACTATTCCAGAGGTATTCAATCCTGGTCCTGGAGGGCCAGTGTCCAGCACGTTTTAGTTGTTTCTCCGCTCCAACACACTTGATTAAGTGGTTGAACCACCTGTGCAGCAGCTCATCGGGCTCTGCAGAAGCCTGTTAATCACCTGCTGATTGAAATGAGGTGTGCTGAAACAGGGTTGAAACTAAAACATGCTGGATACCGGCCCCCCAGGCCTGGAATTGAATACCCCTGAACTATTCAATAAAAGTAAACAAACTGTACTGATTTTGGTTCTGAAGACGTTCAGCATCCTACTTGACAATAGTTTCACCACCAGGGTCCAGATCAGCTCATGAGTCTTCTGCGTTAAACAGTCTCAAACATGTGTGCACTTCTGGTTATCCAGCTTGCTGCAGTAGGTGTTAAACTCCAGTTGAATTCCTTCAGCTCTCCAATATTAGTTCACCTCCTCGTATTCCAGAGAAAAACAATCTGACTGATGGACTCAGAAGCAGGGGACCCGGGTTCAAAATCCAGGTTAGGGCAAAAATACCAATATCCAGTGTGGGCCCTTAGGCAAGACCCTTGACGCTATTTGCCTACCAAGAGTCCTTAGGCAAGACCCTTGGTGCTATTTGCCTACCTCATACCATGATGAGAGCAACCAAAATTAATGAAAGGTCGGCTCAGATGTCGCCCGGCCAAACAAGGTCTGTGTCAAGCAGTGTTGTTTTTGGCGGGCATTTTAGCTTTAGTCTTAGTCATTGTGACGAAAATGCATTTTAGTCTTAGTCAGTTTTAGTCGTCTAAATCTCAAAAGTGTTTAGTCAGTTTTAGTCGACTAAAACTCAAAAAGGTTTTAGTCAGATTTAGTCGGCTAAAATTGTAAAAGGTTTTAGTCGACAAAGATTTTTGTTTATAGGTTTACAAAAAATTAAACAGCGTATTAGTCTTAAATTAACCTTTAATAAATGATTTTGTATGTGAGACGTACTCTGAGCTACTGGAGTGAGTTTCATAACATCATCATTTACTTTAGGGCTATGGGACAATCTTAGCTGCCCCAGATTTTGTTCAGTAAAACAATAATCCCCAGATTGGTATCATTTTTTTTTACTTTATTGATAATCACAGTACTGTATATAATTTATTGACGCAGATCAGTGCATCATTCAGTAGATTTTCACAAAAGAAATTGATGATTTTCTTTCCTTAACAGAATGGACTCTTAGGGAGCATACATATTCTATACAATATTTAAATAGAAATAAAAATTTTGATTGTAATTTATTATTTGATTCATCAGGCCGCCAATTTTATTGTCTATAAATGTTTATTCTGGCAAAGTCCACCAACTTAAATGCAGTAATGTTTTTCCATAAACCTGCAGTGTTGTGAGTTTTCATGAACCCACAGAAGTAATATAAATAACCCAGTTCTGCTCTAGAACATCAACAGTGATGCTCATAAACATTTAAATGGGCTTAAACTATTCTGTTGGTTTTTAAAAGCAGGAACCCGTTATTAGGAACGATGGAGCAAAGAAAATAATCCTGACACACTGACTTTAAAACATTCGTCTGAAACGTGTTCAGATAAAACCTGTTAAAAATCGTCATTTGTTTTTTCATTTATTTGCCCAAAATCATGACTTTTTCAGGAAGCTCACGGATAAGAAACGTGTTAATGTCACGAATAGATTTAAAAGTAGCCTTGTCGCTCGCAGTTCTCATCATTTACTTCCTCAATGAGCAGCTGCGCACTCCTGCTGCTGGGAAGCACTGAGCAGAGCTGAGTGAAGTTGGCTTCCAACCCATGTATTGTTAGTGCTACGTTTGTGCTGGATTTCTCGATTTCTGATGTGGGCGGGGAAGCTAACTTCACTCAGCTTCACTCTGGTTCACTCGGCTAGTCTGCCGAGGAGAGAGGAGAGAATGTCCGCTGCTGCTGCGGCTGGGACACAGACAGCAGGGCTGTTACGTTTAGCTTTTGTGAGACAGGCAGAAATGTGCATTTTGAGCTTAGTTTTCGTCTAGTCTCGTCTCATTAACAAAAACTCCTGAACGTCTCGTTATGTTTTAGTCACCAAAGAGCTATTTTTAGCTCGTCAGCGTCTCGTTTTCGTTACGAAAAAAAGGGGCGTCAACGAAATCAATTCGTCATCGTCATCGTTGACGAAAACAACACTGGTGTCAGGTGCTGGGGAACAAGAGCACCCTGATGAAAAGTGGGCTACTGGAACAAGACGGAAATGGGCGAGATGCAAGAACCTGTTGGAATGATACTACTCCAGTAACCCTAATCAGAGGGGTTACATGCAGAGAATGCAGGAAGAATGGTTACTTCAAAACCCGCACTCAACACTAACAGCCAAACAACTAGTAGCTCAGTGTTCCAAAATCCACAAACAACAACTGCTATCACAACTTGAGATTGACAAGATACAACACAAATGCTACAGCAAGGGGAAGCCAGGACACAAGGTCAGAGGGGAGTTAACATCAACTCCCCATCCAGAGATTGAGTACAAAGCCCCAATAAGCGAGACAATGCTGAACGAGGCAGCAACTGACCTGAGAGATAGGATAATGGCACGAATAAACACCAGGCAACCCAGACGCCAGCTACAACGTCTGAGTGAAGTACCATCAAAAATCCTTGAAGATGTGAATGCAGCATTGAGAACAATTCCTACAACCACTATCACTGAAACCAATGAGCTGATATACACTTCAGAAGCAATGATCCTTGAGATGCTTGGCTATAAGAGCATGAGCAACCATGAGAAACAATGCTCACCATAGAAAAGAAGGTTGGATGCCAAAATCAAGGCAACATGGAGAGAAGTGAGCCAACTGTCAGAGCTCCAGAAGGGCACAATGAGAAAAACAGTACCCAAGAGCTACAGCCACATACCCGTACCTGAAGCACTGGAAACTGCCAAACAAAGGCTCCAAGCCTTGGCCAGCCACCTTAAGAGACACACGAGAGAAAGTGAAGCCAGACGGATAAACCTGCTCTTCTCGACCCAACCAGCTAAAGTGTACTCTCAGTAGCAGGGTAATAACAGCAGAGCAGACCCACCAAGGCTGGAGACTGAACAGCACTGGAAGGGCATTTGGGAGAAGGAGGCATCACACAACAGCGATGCAAAGTGGCTAGCATCTCTAAGAGAAGACCACAGCAACCTCCCTGAGCAGAACCCAGTATCCATCACTGTGGCAGACATCCAAGACAGAGTCTCAGGTATGAAAAACTGGACAGCACCAGGGTCTAACATGGTCGATGCATACTGGATTAAGAAGCTCACTGCACTCCATGAGCGCCTGGCAGCACAAATGAACCAGCTGCTGAAGGATGGGACTCACCCTGAATGGCTAACTGAAGGGCACACAATCCTGATCCTGAAGGACCCCTCAAAGGGTCCAGTCCCATCCAACTATCGGCCAATAACCTGTCTCCCCACAACATGGAATCTCATGTCAGGTATTATAGTGACTAAGATAAGTGGGCATATGGATCGATACATGAGAACAGCACAGAAGGGCATCGGCAGAGATACCAGATGAGCCAAACACCAGCTGCTGATAGACCGAACAGTCGCCCAAGACTGCAAAGCCTGACACACCAACCTGTGCATGACCTGGATCGATTACAAGAAAGCCTATGACTCAATGCCACACTCATGGATCATTGAATGCTTGGAGCTGTACAACATCAACAGGAGTCTGAGAGCCTTCATTGCAAACTCAATGGGGTTGTGGGAAATTACCCTTGAGGCCAATTGCAAGCCAACTGCACAAGTCTCCATCAAATGTGGCATATACCAAGGAGACGACCTGTCCCCACTGCTGTTTTGCATATGTATGAACCTCCTTCACCAAATAATCAACAAGACTGGCTATGGATACCGTCTAAAGAATGGAACCACAATCAGCTACCTACTCTACATGGATGACATAAAGCTGTACGCAAAGAGCGAGCGAGACATCGACTTACTGATCCACACCACCAGGATCTACAGCACTGATATCAGAATGTCATTTGGACTTGAGAAGTATGATCAGATGGTGACAAAGAAAGGGAAGGTAGTCCACACAGAAGGGGTTTCACTCCCAGAAGGAGCGACATAGGTATTCCACAAGCAAATGGCAACCTTGATGAAGCCGCAAGTAAAGGAGCCAAAGCTAAATACCTACAATGAGTAAGACAAGTCCTAAGAAGTCAGCTCAATGGCAAGAACAAGATCCGAGCAATAAACAGCTCCACCCTGGAAGTAATCAGATATCCTGCAGGAATAATAAGCTGGTCAAAGGAAGAAATACAGACCACAGATGTTAAGACAGGGAAGCTCCTAACCATGCATGGAGGGTTCCATTCCAAGTCCAGCACCCTGAGACTGTACACTAGCCGTAAGGAAGGAGGCCGAGGACTAATGAGTGTGAGAGCCACTGTCCAGGATGAAACATCCAAAATCCATAAGTACATCAAGGACAAGGCCACAACAGATGATGCGCTCAGTGAATGTCTCAGACAATAGCAAACAGAAGAGGAGGAGCTGGAAATACCATCATGGGAGGACAAACCCCTACATGGGATGTACCACCAACAGAAAACTGAAGTGGCTGATATCACGAAATCCTACCAATGGCTAGAAAGAGCTGGTCTGAAGGACAGCACAGAGGCACTCATCATGGCTGCACAGGAACAGGACCTGAACACCAGAGCAACAGAGGCTGGCACAGTGTACATGAACATCTGTGCAGAGTATGGACTGGAAGCCCCAAGGTCAAATTGGGAAACACCACATAAGGTGGTAGAGAACGAGCGAGCCAAGATCCTGTGGGACTTTCAGATCCAGACCGACAAAATGGTGATGGCGAACCAACCGGACATTGTGGTGGTGGACAAACAACAGACAGCCATTGTGGTTGATGTGGCAATACCAAGTGATGGCAACTTAAATTCCTTAAAATGTGTATATCATTTTTGAAGTTTTAATCCCTGAATATTTTGAATTATTTAAGTATTCTGCTTTGTGTTTTCTTGTTGTTTACTCTTTATTCTTATTTTTTACTCTCCTTTTTTGTTCCTGTAATGAATGTCATTGCTGCGGTGACACCAAAGTTTCCCCACTGAGGAACAATAAAGTGATTTTCTATTCTATTCTTCTATCTGTAGCCTTTCCAGTTCCTGATTTACTGTAGGTTAAATCCTCTTTAACAGGCCAACAACAAAAAGAATTTCTTTAAATGGAAATGCAATATTTCAGCTATTTGGAGCAGATAAAGTGCATAAAAACCTCACTAATTCAAGTTTGCTCAACTCTGATGCTGACTGGCTCTGAGCTGAGGAAGGTGTTCATCAGTGAGACTCCTGTGTTGTTTTGTTCATCTTCACCAAAGAGAACAGTTGCTCACACAGGTGTGTGAAGGCTGAACATGGAGAGCATCTGAGCAGCTAGGGCTGGAATTGGGTCGGTGTGTCGGAGAGGAGAGATGGAAACTGAAGAGTCATACTCTGACTTGAGCGTGTCGCTGAACTGGAGTTCAATCAGCTCTGTTCAATCATTTTTGGTACAAATGTCTTTAGGTCTAGATTAAATATAAAGCATATGTAAAATTCCACATGTACCTATGATGATTTGAGAATATGTGGCAAATTTTAACATGGAGTATGAATTTTTTATGAAAAGTTTAAAATTTTGAGTGGGATCATTAAAATGACTCGTCTAGGGTCGTTGAAATTAAGGGATCTTATTCCAGATTTTATTTCACCATCTGAGAATTTTTTGGTAAATTCTTGACAAGTTACTGATTTTTTTGAATTCATTAGTTAGTTTAAGTAAGTTTATTTCTGATGTTTTCAACTAAAAATGCGTGGATGGAGGAATCTAAAACTGCTGTTAAAGAACTAGCATTCCAGTCTAATAGAAAAATCCCACCGATACCCTGACTAAAAGATTCATACCCCCTAATATATAAGGGGCACTATTGCAATAGAAAATGCATTTGGGCTGATAATCGTTAATTCATAGGCCTAACCTGCCAAAATCTTATATCCTTTATTGTTAGAAGAATTTGCATCACTTGATCAAGTCCGCACACATTCTTTCTTAGCTAGTTTCAGTGACCACTCCATCATTTTTCGCCAAATCAACTTGAGACTTGGTACATATGATCTATGGACAAAAATAACTAAATGTGATGCAGAAATTACAAAAAATATAAAACATTGTGCAAATTACGCATTGCCACAATCTTTGTGCTAACTAGCACATAACTTCATTGACCAAATCTCCACCATGTTTCAATATTATATGATGAAACTCTGGATTCTCATCAAGGATCAAGATGTAAGGTGGATTTTAAGCTTGGCAAGGAAAAACTTTGGACACATTTCCAAAGTGCATGATTGTGGTATGTCCCAAAACAAATTTTCGCGATTTTCTTCAAAAGAGCACACTTTTCAACACAAAATAGTTATTCCTGCATTTTTGTTCCATCATGGCGTTGGGGCAACAGTAACGTTGGGTTGACAATGGCTCAGCGGTTAAGAGATCGCCCTGTAATCACTGGGTTGCAGGCTCAAACCCAAGCTCCTGCAGTCAAATCATTGTATCCTTGAGCAAGACACTTCACCCTCCTTGCCTGCTGGTGGATGGTGTTTGGAGAGACCGGTGGTGTCTGTGTACAGTACAGAGGCTTTACCTGTGTCAGTAAGTCTCAGGGCAGCTGTGGTTAAGATGTAGCTCATCACCACAAGCGTGTAAATGTGTGTGAGAATGGATGAATGATTCATTTCACCATCTCACCAGCTGAGCTGCCAGGTTTCCCATCTCCTAAATGTACTTTTTCCAGGTCCAAAGTTTGCTTAAATTTGCGCACATTTTTCCATCAAGTTTTTCTTTATAAATCACAAAGTTTGTGTTGAAGTCACTTACGCAGTTTTCAGACCCTGTTTTCAATGTAAGCAAGCTTTCTAAATGAGGACCCTGATCTCTAGTGATTCTAAAACGGTCTGGTGGTCTCACCTGGTGAAATGAGGGTTTTCCCGGTACAAGAGAAGGCCTCGGTGCCAATAATGAAGTCTATTGTGGTCTGTAGGAACTTGCAGTCTTGGCTGATGGTAGCAATGAAATGACGTGTGATGTACTCGTACAGCCGCCAGCCGTCACTTCCTGCAGGGCAGAACAACAGAAAGGTCTGTTACAGGCCCACAGAACCAGACCTAGATGAAGGTCTGACTGAAAGGGAAGCAGCCTGTCTTCTATTGAGCATGTTATGGAATATTGCGATTCCTGTTGCAAAAGGACATATGATCTTATTTACACCAAAACCACGAATTTAGCAAATCTGGGATTGTCTTATTCCTTCAATACAGTGGGGAGAATAAGTAATTAACACATCAGCATTTTTAGCAGGAAGGGTATTTCTAAGTGGGCTATTGACACAAAATACCCACTAGATGTTTCCATCAAGCCAAATATTGAATTCATACAAAGAAATCAGAACATTTAAGTAAACAAGTTGAGCCATAATAAATAAAGAGAAATGACACAGGGAATAAGTATTGAACACACTTGATTTCATACTTTGTAGAAAGGCCTTTGTTGGTGATTACAGCTTCTAAATGCCTCTTGTATGGAGAGACCAGTCATCTGCATTGCTCAGGAGTGATACTGGCCCATTCTTCCACACAAACGGTCTTTAAATCTTGAAGGTTCTTTGGGCCTCTTATTAACTTTGATCTTCAGTCCTCTCCATAGATGTTCTATGGGATTTAGGTCATGTGATGGACTGGAACATTCAAGCATCTTGATTTTCTTTCTTTGAAACCAGTTCATTGTGTAACATACAAAAAGGCCATATATTTCATCAAAATGAAAGAAGTTACCTTTTAACTTACAGGCCATGCTCATACGGTCAGAACACGCCGACATCGTGGTGCAGATATGGAATCTATGATCTTGACCCAATATTCTTAACTTATCCTGTGATATTTCACAAGACATCAAGATGCTGCAGATGACGCAAGACTTCTCATCTATCTTCTTTACCATACCATACCAGGTTTATTTATAAAGCACATTTAAAAACAGCATGACAGCTGCCCAAAGTGCTGTACAGTAGTAAAAAAGAAGGAAACCCTGAAATAACAAGATAAAAATCAGATAAAAGGGATAATAAATTAAAAGAATTAAAAGATTTAAAACAAACATTCTAGAGAATAGACAAGGACACAACTAAAACATAAAAAACATACTAAAAGGTTAGCACATGTCAACAGATAAGATACCACAGACTAAAACACTAAAAGGCTGATCATTGATCAAAAGCTAAATGATAAAAATAGGCCTTCAGCACAGACTTGAATCGACACAGTGATAGGGCCTGTCGGACACTGAGGGGGTGAGCATTCCAGAGCTTGGGGGCAGCTAACGCAAAGGCCCGCTCCCCACAGGATTTATATTTCATCTTTGAGATGCACAAGAGCAGGTGATCTGCTGATCTCAGGATTCTGGAAGGTACATAAGGTTTGAGAAGTTCTGACAGATAAGCGGGGGCTGGACTTTAAACTGGATGCGGTATTTAACAGGCAGCAAGTGCAAACGGGCAAGGATGGGTGAAATATGACAGCGTCTGGAGGTGTTTGTCAGTAATTTAGCTACTGCGTTCTGCACTCTCTGGAGACGCTCAATTGGGGAGACACTGACACCAATAAGGACCGAGTTGGCGTAGTCTAAACGTGAGGTGATAAATGCATGTACAACAGATTCCAGATGCGGTCTTTTGACTATTGACCAAACAAGTGATGTGACGTAGTTGAAAGAAACAAGACCTTACTGTAGCATTAATTTGTGAAGTCATGGACAGATCAGAGTCTAGTTTCACTCCCAAACTGGTTACACATGATTTAAAATTTAAAAGCAGTAGATAGAAGTCACCAGGTGCATGTTTCAAATTTATTGGATTAAAAAGAATGGTGTTGGTCTTATTTTTGTTGAGGCAAAGGAAGTTCTCTGACAGCCAGCATTTGACTGCAGGGATGCAGTCAACGAGAAGGCGAGTTTAATCAGGTTTGTTTAAAGCCAAATAAATGTGGCAGTCATCTGCGTAAAGGTGGTAACTTATTCCAAAAACATTATTCCCAATGGCAGCAGGTAAATTGAGAAAAGAAGTGGCCCCAGAATCGAACCCTGAGGCACACCCCAGCGAAGTGGCGTAGATGGAGAGAAGTTGTCAATGTGGACACTAAATTGCCTGTCTGACAAGTAGGACCTGAACCAGTGAAGTGGGGCCCATTTCACTCCTGCCCACAACTCTAGCCTCCTAAGTAGGATGTTATGATCCACTGTGTCGAAGGCAGCTGAGAGGTCCAGAAGTAACAGCAGGACATGGGAACCTGTGTCAGTTGTCACCAAGATATCGTTTAGTACACGAACGTGGGCAGTTTCTGTACTATGGTGAGGCCTAAAGCCAGACTGAAAGTGGTCAAGGAGGCTTTGATCTCCCAGGTAATTGTGTGTGAACTACTTTCTCAATAATCTTGGATAAAAATGGGAGTTTGGAGATCGGGCGCTAATTAGAAAAGTCAGTGTGATCTAGGCCAGGTTTTTTCAATAGTGGATGCACGACTGCATTCTTAAAGGTGGTTGGAAATACTCCAGTAGAGAGGCTGCTATTGATAATGTCCAGAATAAACTGCGCTAACACAGGGAGGGCCCCAACTAGTAGTTTGGGTGGCAGGAAGTTCTCTGGAGAACCAGAGGGCTTCATGGACCTGACCAGCTCCTCCAGATCGTGCAGAGACAAAGGGGTGAAATTAGAAAATTGATGTGACAGACTGGTTCCTCAAGGGTGAGCTGACCCAATGGCAAGATGCTTGACCTACTATTCTGGATATTGTGCAGAAAGGAATTCATAAACTCAGTGCAAAGGGTCGTCGTTGGCACAGAGGGTGTAGTAGCATCTTTTAAAGAACCGAATTAATGGTATGGTACTAAACAGTTTTTGTTGATCACCAAGATGTGCTGTGATTATTACTTAAGTACTTATTTCTGGCTGCTCTCACAGCTTTCTGATACAAGGACAGAGAGTCCTTCAACATTTGTAAAGAAATTTGCAGTTTGTCCTTTTTCCATTTACGTTCATAAGATCTGCACTGGCGTCTAAGGGCTCGAGTAGTGTCATTGAGCCAGGGATCAGAGACAGATTTTCTACTCCGGATTTTAAGAGATGCAGCAGAGCTAAAAGCAGCCGAGCACACAGTATTGAAGGTGGTCACCATATCATCTACTTCCATGAATGTAGACCTGGGTGGAATGGTTGAGAAGCCATCCACCAGACCAGATGACGCCAGAGTGATCGTAGATGGCAAAATACTTTCTTTGAATAGTTTATCTTTTCTGGCTCATAAAATGACTTTATAAGTTTATAAGTTATATATAATCATATTTTGTTGAATTGACAATATGTTTAAGTCTAAAGTGTTTAAATAATGTGTCCAATACGCTATAGTAATGAATGATGGGTTAACATGAAGGTTTATTCCTGTAAGGATGTATTTCAGATCTTAAATTACACCAGATTAGTATTTGTTGGCGTTAATGTTAATCTAGCACTATATTCACACATTAATAATATTAAATATAAATGTTTAACATATTCACTTCACATTAAGGTTTAATAAGATTTACTCCACATTAAGAAGGATAACCTCTCTAAGTGTTAGAGAAAGGAGTGGTGTCTGAGGATTTTGATAATGCCCACTTTAACTTGTCAAATCCTGATTTGTCTAAATTAATAAACAATAGTTGGTAAAAGCTAGTTCACTCCCTGAACAAAAGAGTTCTAAAAGAAATTCCAAAAGCTCTATGAGTTCTAGCTAGCTACCCGGTTCAGCTGACTGGGTAAGCAAAGCATAAGGAACCATCCTCCCTTTTTGACCTCAAGGTCAAAACCTTCTTTGCAAGCTGCATCAGATGCAAAATAGATCCACCAGCTTCCTGCAGTCACCTGGGAGGTAACCCTAGACCAGACGGGTCCGTATTTGGAGCAAAGCTACAGGCTCCTAGCCTGGCAAGCCATCCTATATATGTGAATATATAGTCTGGCCACTACCCATTGACGGCTCTCAGTCGTGAGGCGGGTCCTACGGTTGTCTTTCAAACTGTTTGCACGCAATTGGATAGCGCTAGTACCAATCAGAGTAACGAACAACGTGACGTAATCACAGCAACGGAAAAGAGGGAGGGAAGCAGCAATGGCGTCTAACATCAATGATTTCTGTCGTATTTGTATGAAAAACATGTGAATATCAGGTGTACTGGGACATTGTACTACTTTGTTTGATTAAAAATAAGAAGCTGCTAAGTACATCCGACAGACTTACGCACATTGGAGTCTAAATAATCCAATGTTGATGACAAAGCCGTTACAAACGTGGTTCCTGTGTTGCCGCCATGTTGTTTGTGTTCGCGGCCACAGCTCTGACGTCATCGGCTACTCCCGCTCTGTGATTGGCCCACAATATAGAGTGCTGTGATTGGACAGCCACAGCAGTGGATCGGGCTGCGAGGGTTCCAATGAAGCGTGCCTAGACCAAACTTTGCAAAGCAAGAATTTGGTCTAGTTCACAAAAGGCTAACGGGCTCCAGTACCTCAGAGGTCAACGCCACCAACAGTCTGTCTGTACCGACTTCTGTGACCCCCTGGATTGCACGAGGACCTTCACACAAGGGTTTGTAGACTCGGCACACTGGTGTCGGATGTTTTTTATTAATTGATAGGCCATACAGGCAGACTGATTTTACAACCCAGACATCACAAGTTTCTAAGACACTTAATGAAGGTTTTGCTACATAACATCTACGCTTACATTCCATCATTTCATTCATTGTCTCAGTTATCTTGTTTCAACCATCATTCATCATAATTTGTTCTGTGTCCTCATTAGTTTAAAAATATAGTATTAAATTCATCTTTATAAACTATATTCTTGACTCTGTCTGAATTATTCTGAATAGTGTGTTTCCCTGGCAGTCCCAAAGAACCTAAGTTCCTATTAAAGGAGACATATCATGAAAAACCCACTTTTTATCCCTTAATACAGTATTTTTCACATTTTAAGTGTCTAAGTGTGAAA
>SSNS01001525.1:8708-19528 GCA_006937985.1 Aphyosemion australe | reverse complement strand
AAGGATTCCCGACCAAGTATTGAGTGCATAACTGAACATAATTATTTGAAGGTTGACCTTTTTTGCATTAAAAACACTTTTCTTTTATTGGTCGGTTGGAATATGCTAATTTTTTGAGATAGGAGTTTTGGGTTTTCATGAGCTGTATGCCAAAATCATCAATATTAAACCAATAAACGGCTTGAACTACTTCAGTGGTGTGTAATGCATCTAAAATATATGAAAGTCTAATGTTTATCAGTACATTACAGAAAATAATGAACTATATCACAATATGCTAATTTTTTGAGAAGGACCTGTATGTACTCAGCCAATCACATGGCAGCATTTATTCATCTACCAGTTGAAGTTAAATCTGAGCATCATACCAGAGAAGAAATAAGATTTAAGGGACTATTAGAGTTGCATGCTTGTTGTCTCATCTGAAGATTTGTGGGATTTGAACCCACAACCATTTCTTGGGTCGACAGAGACCGGTCAGACTGGTTCCAACCTTGATCTGCAGAAACACACCAGCTGCTTCAGGTGGACTCCAGCAGCACTCCTGTTCATGTCCCACGTTGGACCCCTCAGTCCCACCTGAGCGTGGTTTAAACACCACAGCCTGAGTTTTGTTGCTGACAATGTCCATCCCTTCATCACCACAAGGACCTATTTGTTTGGAGAAGTGAAGATGTTTAGCTTGGACCTGTGCTTGCTTGGTCTGATGTCATCACATAAAGATCCATCCAAGTGTCTCTGCTGACACGATTCTTCCTTTTTTAGTTTGTGTCAGAGTGTTCATCTTACATGTTCTTGTGGTTCTTCTGTGGTTGACCAGGTACATGGAGCAGAGTCACCTGCTGCTGGAACAAAGGAATGACTCCATCAAGTCGTCCAGTGAGCAGAACCAGACCAGATTACTGCAGGCTGAGCAGGACAAGGTGAGAGTTTGGGTTTGTGCTGCAGCCGTGGAGGGGAGCACTAGTGTGTGTCAGATTTAGAATTCTGAATTCTCAGACACAATAAGATTTATTATTTACTTCAGATATTCAATCACTATGGAGGATTTAGAGGTTTCTGCAAGGTCTTAAATATAATCTTCTCCTCTTTTAGGCCTGAAAGTCCCAAATTAAAATACATTTAACTTAATTCTGTCTTAAATGATCAATAATATAATTTGCTTCTTCCTACTTGGGTAATGTAAAGATTTGGACCATTCATGAGCCAAATACTCACACCTGCCCACATGTGAAGGAATAAAGAAACACCTGAGTAGTACTAGAGCGATTTGAGAATTATTACAGAACTTCATATTGGGTCAAAATGGTGAATGGCTTATGTTTGATGTGCATTCTAGAGTTCTACAACCCCCCAAGGTGCTTTACAACACCAGTCATTCACAGCTGCCCTATGGCACCACCAGTCCCTATGGCACCACCCACAAGCTAGAAGGCAGTGTCTTGCCCAAGGACACAATGACTGACGTGACTGAGTGGGGCTTGAACCTACAAACCTCCGGTTATTGGGCGGGCACTTACCTCCTCTGTCACCGTTGCCCCAAAATCACAAAAAAGTATTACACCGTCTATGTTGGTTCCTTTTAGAGCAGGAGTCGGCAACCCTAGCCGCATGCGGCTCTTTGAGCGACCCCTAGTGGCTCCCTGGAGCTTCTTCACAAATGTATGAAAATGGATGGGAGATATATCTTTTGTTTTAATATGGTTTCTGTAGGAGGACAAACATTCTTTTTCAATGCTGTAAAAGTGTGCGTAATAAATATTAAATTTCAACATTTCTGTCAACAAAAATTTGCGTCATAGCCTGCGACACGTTTCAGCACGGCGCCGTGCCAGGCAGATGGATACATAGATATCATATATATCATTAAACTCTGAACTGCTTTAATAACCCAAAATTCCCTCCAATCTGACGGCCAATCAAAAGAACTTTTGCCGCTGCCGCATGTCCCCTCCCGTGTGCCAGGTTATCAATGCGATATTGATGAGTTTTGCTGATCGTGGTCGTCGCTTCCCGTGTGTGGAGCAAATAATTTGAAAAGACATTTCCAGGGAAGGCATGCTACATTTGCAGCCGGGAGTGAGAGAAAAAGTACAATTGCAGTAGGCTACTTCTGGAGAAATTAGAAGAGTGCAAAAGTAGATTTAAGAAGTGGATTACATCTCCTAACTCCACTACTGCTGCAAGTTTTGTTGCAACTTGAGAGATAATAAAGCGTGGAAAACAGTTCACGGATGGTGATTAGTGATTACATGAAGGATTCATTCATCAAAATGTCAGAGCACCTATTTCAGACTTCAAAAACAAAACCGAGATAATCCAGAAAATTAAAGACATTCCTCTCTCCACAAAGACAGCGAAAGAAAGGACCGTTAAAATGGCAGGTGACATTAATTCAGCTCCAGCGTACTCAACTACCTGTGATGAGTGGTGTGATGTGATCGATATCAAACAGACAGCGCTGTTATGCAGGTATGTGAGCTGTGATGGGCTCAAGAAGAAATGATCAAATTAATCCCACTGATTAATATTGTAATGGAAGTTAACCTTAAAGCACCAAATATCGTACAGCAGAGTCATGTGGTGTGTCGTTCTCTCCAGGATGCGCTGCAGGGAAATAAACATTTAATCATGAATGCTCATTATGTATTTGTAGCCTACTTAGTCATTTTGATAGTAGGCTATTATACCTAATATACACTTACAGCCTGTGTTGCCTTTGTGGCATTAGGAAACCGACCAACCGGTTGCATTAAAATTCAACGCCACCTTGGGAATTGCACCCAAGGAATTCATTTAAAATCTCCACAAGACACGTAGATTCATCATTGCGCAGGAAGTTAAGAGTCATGCTTTGTATGGTTAAAAATAATTATTTATTACAATAAATAAAATAAGTCTCAACTGATTTAAAATAATCTTAAACTCTATAGTTGGGGCTTACCAGTGGGGTGGGGGCCCACCACAGGCCAATGGCAACTCCACCCACCACCATGTCACCCACTGTGAACACACACACACACACACACACACACACACACACACACAGTGCTGCAAACCAAAAAGACACACAGAAAACTGGAGGTGCCACCACTGCGGGGAGACCGCCACACCCACTGGAAGCCCCAGCTGAAATAAAAGGAGAATTAAGAAGGAGGAGAATTAAGAGTCCAATGTGACCATTCCCAACCCCCACAGTACTTCCAGAGCATTGAGTGTTCTGTCAGGTGCTCCTGCACCATCACTGTGGCTCTGTTGGCCCCACGGCCAGTATGAAGCTGGTCTGTTGGTCATCGCTCCAGGCCAGCGCTTCCCTCTCTCTCTCTAATGCCTCCCTTGGGTACTCATCAGGCGCTCCTCTTCGCTAACTCCAAGCCAAAGGAGAGAGCGAGATACCTCACCCCATCCAGGTTATGGCTGAGTGCAGCACCCACCAGCGTTCTTGGTCTTCCGGCTCCACACCACGCACAGGACACCATCATGCTACCTGTGTGCATACTGGGAAGCCCCGAACTCCTCCACTCTCTGGTGGAGGGGCAGCCATCAGTCATCTGTAAGTTAGGCTACGTTCACACTGCAGGTCTTGATGCTCAATTCCGATTTTTTGAGTAAATCCGATTTTTTTTTGTGGCTGTTCACATTATAACTGAAATGCGACATCAAACTCTCTCCAGTGTGAACGCTTCACGGCCCCAAAGCGACCCGCATGCGCAGAAGACGAGAAGTCACAGTCAGAACCAGGAGAGGTGGAGTTAAAGCCTTCACTGACAGTTCAGACACAATTTCAGGATCACACCTGTCACGTCTTTCGTTTTGGGCTGGAAACTGTTAAACACTATAAACTATTTTACTCCTTATTCCCGCTGTCTTCCCGAGTTAGTATTCCCTGAAAATGTTCTGGTATTGAGTTCATCCACGGAGACACCCCCGCCCCACTCTCACGAAGACCCCCCCGCCCTGCTGTCACTGAGACCGAGACTGGAGAAACGCTTCGCTCCAGCAGCGCCTCCCGCTCTCATGCTTTCTTGTAATTTTAATTCCAAAACTTGACAGTATGTCCCACAGACCCCTGAATCCATTTGTCAGCGCTGCTCTTCAGCGCTTCTCCTCAGGAACGTCCTGACACCACGCTCACCTCCGCTGAGCAGTGACGTAGGAGGTGGATTTAATGCGACATGACCGTTCAGACTGCAGTTGCTTTCAAAAAAATTGCGCATATGTGTCGCAATCAGCACTACATATTGAAACAAGCTGGATCGGATTAGGAAAAATCGGATCTGTGCTGTTCAGACTGTCACAAAAAAATCAGATAAGGGTCACAGGCAGGTCAACATGGGGATTTGATGCGCTTTTGCCTGCAGTGTGAACGTAGCCTTAGTGTCCTTTAACTGAAAAACAATACATACCTGGTGGAGGGGCAGCCACCAGTCATCTAATCACACCTGTCCTGGTGAGCCTTTTAAAGGAGGCTGCCAGGGCCCTGATTGGCTGACCCCTAATCAAGGTAAGTGGCAGCAGGTGGAGCACTCTACTCTGCCACACCTTCTTATAAGGCTTATATAAGGCTTTTATTTTTTTGCGGCTCCAGACAGATTTGTTTTTTTGGTCCAGTATGGCTCTTTGAACATTTTAGGTTGCCGACCCCTGCTTTAGAGTGTAAAGCAGGGGTCCCCAATCCTGGTCCTCAAGGGCCGGTATCCAGCAGGTTTTAGTTGTAACTCTGCTTCAACACACCTGATTTCAATTAGCAAGTGATTAGCAGGCTTCAGCAGAGCTTGAGGAGCTGCTGCACAGGTGATTCAACCACTGAATCAAGTGTGTTTGAGCAGAGAAACCACAAAACCTGCTGGATAGCGGCCCTCCAGGACCAGGATTGGGGACCCCTGGTGTAAAGGGACTCCTAGAAGACAAGTTGACCTGTGCAGCTCCAGACTCAGCCTGTGTTTAAAGCTAGTTTGATGTTTTTGGATGGTTTATTAGCCGCTGTGTCACTCTGCTGCTCTGAGGAAAACCTTTTACTTGCTGCTCTTTCTTCTCAGCGCTCTCTGCCTCTGGACATTGGCTCTGGCCAGGTGAGCCAGGTTTTCTCTGTTATGACATCAGACTGGGCTCAACTAGTCTAAATAACCCTAAAATCTTAGAAAGATTCCCAAAGACCTGAGCGTTCTGGTTCACCCCAGCATGCTGGGTTTGGGTTAAAACCTGGTGTTCAGTTAGAGCTCCACTAGCTTAAACAGATTAATCTATTTGATCCCAGTCTCTTTGTTGCCACTGGATCATCTTCACATCACACTTCGCTGCCATTACGGCTAACTTTGGATGTTTTTTTTTTCTATTTGTTGATTGGGATCATTTTCCACAGGAGCGTGCTGCCTCCATCACCAGTAGCCTCCCATCCACACCTGTCACCATGTTGTTTGTACCTGACCTCGGTTGCATCTCCTCTTCTCACTCCTCCTGTCCTCCTCCATCTTCTCTAGCTTCGTCTGACAGAGGAGCTGGCTTCATCAACAGCCCGAGTATCTCAGCTGCAACTGGAAGCTTCAGCTCACCAGCAAAAGGCCGCGGAGCTGCAGAGTAAACTCAGCTCGGTGCTGCAGGACAGCGAGAGCCACAGCCAGCACATCACCTCCTTGGAAACACAGCTGGAAGGTCAGGTCACATTTTGAGAACCATTAGACATCTGGGAAAAAAGGAAATAAACATGCCCTGTTCAGTTAGTTTCCTCATCCAGATGTTTGACCTCACCATGGGGTGAAGACGACCTACAACATAGAACACTCGTTTTTATTGAACAACTGAGTCAAACCCAGAAGCAGGAGATTAGGATCCATGTGCATGAGGCCGGGTTTGTCCTGATTGAGGGACGGCTCTGTCTTTATGAACAGAACACATCAGAGAACGTCATCATGTTTGATCTGATGACTGACTTTGTGTCTGACCCTCAGAGCTGAAGGAGGCAGCCGAGCAGGCTCAGACCCGGTACCGCTCTGAGAAACAGAAACGCAAAGAGGTGGAGCTGAAAGTCAGCACCCTGGAGGAGGAGCTGCAGGACCTGAGAACCGACAAACAGAACCTAGAACGTGTACGTTTAATCTTCTCATCAGTAAAAGTGAACAAACATTTTTTTATTTAGTATTTTCCTGATCCTACAGCCTGGAGTCAAAGATAGAAGTTCTACAGAGGTTTTAGATGTGAGAATGTTCTGATTGATGGTTGGTTCTTCTCATGCTCAGGCACTTTCAGAACGGAAGAAGAAATGGCAGGCAGAGCGTCAGCAACGGGACGAGGAGGTGGAGGAGCTCCGGAGGAACAGTCAGCAGGAGCTGGACAACCTCCGGGCCCAGCTTCGGAAAGCCAGGAGCAGCAGTAACACTGCTGCATCTGAGCAGGTTCCCACAGAAAGACCCAAAACAACATAATCACTGTTTCTACCTACAGCATCCATCACTAACAGAAGGTACTCTGTGATGTAGTTGTCTCAGCTGCAGGTGGAGCTGGAGGGGGAGTGGAGGAGGAAGTCTGAGCAGATGTTGTCCACCGCTAAAGAGCAGCACAGCAGAGAGCTGGCTGAGGTGGTGGAGCAGAGCGACGTCCTCCAGGACAGGTTCACCCAGCTGCAAGAGAAGGTGCGCACGCACACACACACACACACACACAAGGTCTGGGTCATAGTGAATGTTGGGTCATAGAATGCTCAGGTTTTGTGTGTAATTTTCTGTCCTTTCTCCGTCCACAGTTTAATGTTCTGAAGCAGTCCAGAGAATCAGAGGAGCGGGGCCTGGGTCAGCACCAAGAGCTGCAGGAGCTTCAGGACAAGGTGAGCTACAGGTTTCATTCTGTTACAGACCTGGCCACATTACATTTATAGACCTATAGGTGAGTCACTGATGCTTAAATGAAATGTTCCACCGCTGTGTGTAATTGTTCGGGGCTAATTATTGAACACATTGTGGGCTCTAAATGTATTGCAATCATTTTTGCCCAAATTTTAACATCTGCACACAACAGAGAGATAGGATGATAGCTACGGCACTTACGGGAATCTTTATCTTTTTTGAAAATAAAGGAAACCGTGACTTGCCGTAAGGTAGGTGGAAGAAGACCAGTTTCAGTTGCCACCTTAAACATTGCTAGCATAAGAGAGGAAAGTTTGTCACTAAAAGTTTTGTAAAGTTCTGACGGGAAACCGTCAGGGCCAGGGCTCAGGTCTTCCCACTCTGCAGTAGCATCACTGCGTTTTTGACCTCCTTAATTGGTTTATCTATCCCCCAAGGCTCAATTCTTGGACCACTGCTCTTCAATCTCTACATGCTCCCCCTGGGTCAGGTCATACACAACATTACCTATCATAGTTACGCAGATGACACCCAGATCTAGCTAGCTCTGTCACCTAGTGACTGTGGTCCCCTAGACTCACTCTGTCAGTGTTTGGAGCAAGTTGATGACTGGATGCAGTCAACCCTCCTTCAGTTAAACAAAGACAAGACTGAAGTTATTGTCTTTGGAAATCAGAAGGATAGGATGGAGGTTATTGCTCAACTTGGCTCCAGAGGAATAAAAACAAAGACTCAGGTTAGAAATCTTGGTGTCATAATTAATTCAGACCTGAGCTTCACTGGTCACATCAAGGCTATAAATGGTAAATATCCTGTATTTGTATAGTGCCTTCTTAGGGTTCTACAACCCCCCAAGGCGCTTCACAACACAATCAGTCATCCACCCATTCACATGCTGGTGGGGATGAGCTACATTGTAGCTACAGCTGCCCTGGGACTCACTGACAGAGGCGAGGCCTGCCGTACACTGGCGCCACCAGTCCCTCCGACCACCACCAGCAGGCAAGGCGGGTTAAGTGTCTTGCTCAAGGACACAGCAGCATTCTGGGGGGGGAGCCCGGATCGAACCTGCAACCTACCGATTACTGGACAACCCGCTCTACCTCCTGAGCTACAGCTGCCCCCCTGCTATAACTAGATCAACGTTTTATCATCTTCATCAAATAGCAAGACTCAGAGGTCTCATGTCCAGACCAGACCTAGAGAAACTCATTCATGTGTTCATCTCCAGCAGGCTGGACAATTGCAATGGTCTTCTGTCTGGTCTTCACAAAAAAGCTGTGAAGCAACTGCAGCTCATTCAGAATGCTGCTGCTAGAGTCTTAACAAGAACCAAGAGAACCGAGCACATCACTCCTGTTCTTAAATCTCTACACTGGTAACCAGTAAACTACAGAATCCATTTCAAAGTGCTTCTACTAGTTTATAAATCACTCAATGGCATGGGGTCAAAATACATGTCGGCTCTCCTTCCTGTGTATACGTGTATGTTAAAACAAACCCATGGAGCAGTGAGTGTGTTTCTGACTCGTGGGGTGTATCCTCCAACAGTACTCAGACTTGGAGCGTCATGGAGCTGCTGTTAGAGAGAAACTGGAAGGACGAGTGGCTGAGCTACAGAGGAAAGTAGAGGAGCTGGAGAACTCTGGAGACACGGCATCAGAGGTGAGCACGTCCTTTAGTCTAACAGCCATTCACGTCTCATTAATGACGGGATCCTTCCATCCTCTAACATGAACTTTTATGACCTGATACTTCTGTTACCTCCTAATCTGATAGACATCCTAACAAAGGACCACCAGACTCATAGGAAAGAGTCCTTTAATGACTCCAAAATGTTGTTTAAGCATTGGTTGTGTGAATATGAGACCAGTTTTGTGTTGTTACAGGTGAAGCGTGTAATGAACGGAGTGTTTCACTCTCTGAGAGCAGAGTTTGAACTCCATGAGTCCTACAGCGGTCAGGCTGTGCTGGAGGTCATCATCACCACTATTAAAGTAAGTCCGTTGGTGAACAGACTGAAGACTTGTTTCTGTGACAGTCTGGGATGTTAGCATGGACATTAGCATCATGCTGTAGTGACCGTCTAGGAGAGCTTCAAGTTACATCAGTCAAGAAGAATTCAGCAGACTAAACTTTACTCCTGTCTAAAAGAGTCTCAGCTGACTGATCCTGAATCAGGATCAGTACATCTGACACTTGTGATGTTTCTATCTGACTGGGTCACATGGGCCAGATGATGGCTCCAAATACACAAGACAGTTTTCATGTTACACTTCATTCAGAGTGGATTTTGTTTGCTGTTTATTCTCATTCCAATGAGGATTTGGTCTAAATTGAGAAGGGTTCTTGCTAGGCTCCTGATGGGTCTTTGGGGAAGTCCAATCCATTATCATTACTTTAGTCCAGGTCCTGGGACTTCGGACCGGGTTTGGTTTGGGAACCTCTGGGTCTCATCTTTGCTTTTGCAGGTTGATGTGGTTCTGCTGGTGTCTGATAGTCCTGACCTTCAGCAGTGTAAAGCTGTTGGTATGAGCGTCATGAAGTCCTGGTTCTCGGGTGGAGTATTCCTACAGGTTGGGAGGAGGTCTCTGTGAGAGCAGACGCAGACGGAGAAGCATACATTAGGCATGAGGGTGTTGGTCTAGCCTGGTATGGAGCTGAGATGAAAGGCAAAGATCTGACTCTGTCCGTTTCCAACCCTCACCAATAGGGAGCACCTCTAAACCCACGTTTCCCGTCGCTCTCGACAGACAGTTAAAAAAGGGGGCATGTCTCCGTCACCCTCATATCTATGTAGATTACGTCGATACGTGTGACCTCACGGCCTATTTACTCCCTACATCCTTTGAGAAGTGCAACTCTGTGTAGAGACTATGTAACATAACTGGACTGAGGAAAGTGCATCACTGGGGAGAGGGAGGTCTGGGTCTGACCCGAGCTTCAACAAACATAAGAATGGAAGGATCTGGATACTTCCAGAGATCTAAAACAAAGTACTGTACACTAACTATTATAACCTCAGCTAATAGATAGTCCATGTCCTCAAAAGGTCCTGCAGCTATGAAGAGGTTAAAAATAAAATGCTACATGGATTCAGAGAGAACATAAAAGTTTAAAAACAAATATCAGATGAAAACATGGATTATTAACAACAGCAAAGTCATGGGACGGTTTAACTGATTCAGTCTCAAACAGCCAATCAGAATTCAGCTGTCATGAAGGACGACTCTCACAGGAGAATTTTTATCTTTCCAGAATGTAACTTTGCAGTTGCTCAATGGCAGCAGTCAGTCTTCAACAAGACCAGTTGCCAAGGAGAAAGAGGTAGAAGAAAAGGAAGAAGTGAGACAAACGGAGAAGTCTGATCACACGCATGTCAACGGAGAGAGAGACGAGGAAGAGGAGCATGTGGCCAATTCTGATCATCATCCAGTCAGTGAGGTCCAAATGGTCGAGGAAGTAAAAGCAGAAAAGGAGTCAGAGCCACTGATCCAGGCCCGAGCTACAGAGGCTGAGGATGTCCACCCAGATTCCAGCTCTGAACTCCCATCCCAGGAGACAACAGGTGTGCACAGCGTGATGGAGACGGACCAGCTTGTTTCTGAGGCTTCCATAGAAGAACAAGATGTAATGGATCCTGAAGATAGACTTGAGGAGGGTTTGCAGGTCCAGGACAGTCGAGAGGAACCTGCTGCAGTGAGCAGCGAGGTGGACGTCAGAAGTCTGGAAGACACAGAGAATGTAGGAGAAACAACTGCTGCTCCCCAGAATGCCTTTGGACCTCCTGTCAACCCACCTCCACCACCAACGGCTTCTCAGAACAGCTCTGGACAAAACCCAAGGTGAGTCTGTAAAACATGTCTTTTTGTGTCCATGTGGACCTGTAAATGTGTCTCTGTGGACTAACATCTGGTCTTAAATGATTCTTGTCCTTGTCTTCCTTCTTTTTCCCCTAACCCCTGTTTTAACTCCATTCTT
>SSNS01001524.1:0-12780 GCA_006937985.1 Aphyosemion australe | reverse complement strand
TACCACTTCAACTTTAGGAGAAACTACCAGAGTCCCAACAAGAAAAACACCATTTGAAGTCACGGACAACAAAAGACGTTTGGACCTAGAAAACGGTGACTGGTGTTTAGCGCTATCTCGTTTCCTCTGGCATTGCAGGTTTCCTGTTCTGGCGGACGTGGCCTAGAGATGATACCCGATGGGAGGGGTGAGTGTTCCGTGACAGTGTTTGCATTTATAAGCTATCTTGTTCTGTAAATTTGCTAATTCAGCTTTAACCGAGTCTGCAAATTCCACATTTTACTTTTTCCAGTGGATGATAAAACTGGAAAAATACCTTGGTAATTATTTTGGAGTGTTTGAATCATCAAAATGCTTACAGAATTACACTATGGAACCTTATTAAAAGCTTTATTGCTAATTTGCCACATCTGTTTGACCCCTTTGCACTGGTTCTCAAAGTGCTTTAATCCTTTTTCTCCTCAGTTATACATTTCACTTTTTTCCCCTCACAATGGACACTTAGATTTAATGATCATTGACTAACGTGGCAGTAAAGCAACTAGCTGTAAATATAAGCTGATATTTGATTATGTGAATAATAGGGATGTAAGAAAATATTGATATGGCAATATATCGTGATATTTTTTCCTGCGATATTGTATCGATATTCAAAAGCCCTGTATCACATTTTTGGAAGAATTTTCATGGGAACATTTGTGTATTTTCTTTTGTTACCATAACATAAAAAGTGTTGCGTTTTGTGGTGCAGAGAGCACTTTTTTGATTTGTATTCAGAATCAGAAACTACTGAAAGTGATATTGTTTACATATTTTTTCATGTTAAACAAAATACTTAATATTTAATTGCAATATTTTTGTGTTTGATTCTACAGAGACTGCCTTTTTTGTTTATTTTGAAATGACTTCTGATAATGAAGATGTTAATTACTCCATTTATATTTTACGTATCGTATCGCCAGAATTTTACCAATACAGATCCCTAGCAAATACGTGCTGCAGGTTTGATTCCTAAGAGAGTTGTGGGAAGAACCATAAGGTTGACCGAATGTATCTATCATCTTGTGTTCATAGACGTGAAAAATAATGGATTAAGAGATGTGCAAGGAAAGGTTTCTTCACTGCTCACCCTCAGTCCCAGGGTTAGGACCTCAGACAACTGGTTGCAACTACAGTAGAAGCAGAGCGGCTGGTCATTAGAACCGGCTGAGGTGGTACGGACTCATTAGGACGGCTGCCAGACACCTCCCTCTGGAAGTTTTCTTTGAACTCTAATCTAGGAGAAGACCCAGCAAGCCAATCCGTGGCAAACTAGAGCGATTACATTTCCTGTCTGGTCTGGGAAAGCCTCGAGGTCCCTGAAAAGGAGCTGGAGCACGCGGCAGAGGACCTCGCCTTGCCTGCTGCTTCCACTGATAAAGATGGATGAAGGAATAAATTCACTCTCCGTCTTCTGAACTTTGTCCAGGAGAGGTTTTGGTTCTGATGGTCTCTTGTTGGATTAAACTAGACTTTTTCTTTGACATTTTCCAAGCAATCATTTTAATGTGCCCTATTAAACACTCTATTGTGTGGTATTTAAAGTCTGTCTGGTTTGATGGTTTGCTTTTGTTTTATGCCACAGTTCCCGTGAATCACATCACAAATATTAAATTAAGATGAAAAGCATCTGCAAATGACAGGTCTCAAAGGGTAAATGAAATATTAACACTAGCTGGTGACTAGTTCCTGTTTTCTGTGCTCAAGACTTTTTTTTCCCCCATGAAGTCAACTGAACATTTCATTAAGGCTGACTTTAAACCAGAGTTTCCATAAAGAAAATGTTTTCTGGACTTGTTTCAAAGAATTATAGTAGATGTAAGTCAATGTAGGCCATGCAGTAAAGAAGCATGACTCTTTAGGTCGTAGCATATCTAGAAATGTTTACTCCATGGGGTGAAGCTGTTTGATGGAACAAGTTCAGATGGTCGCAGGTGAATCCTAGATGCGGACTTACTGTGCAGTCATGTTCTCATCCATTCACATATGTTCTCTGGATACTTCCCTTTGTTCCAACAGACTAAAACATTCAATGTTCGGTTAACTGGTGACTCTGAATTGTCCCCAGGTGTGAGTGAGTGTGTTTGGACCTGGTGACCTGTCTAGGGTGTCCCCTGCCACTCACCTGATGACTGCTGGAGTTACAGTAGTGATGCCCAAAAGCAGCTTCTTGAAACTATGAGGCTTTCTGGTTCATTAATTTGCCAAAAGTTTCACTACTTGAAGCTTCATTTAGAGCTTCGTGTACTCAACCTTGCATAGTGACATCTACTGGTGGAGTTGAAAAATGACAGCCAGGTCATCATCATAAAGATGGTGTCTAACCGGTACAATAAAGGAGTGGATTGTTTATCATTCTGCCGTTGTTTATAATTTGTAATCATGAGTCTCATCCAGAATGGTGGTTTGTGATTATGTTCACATCATGGACTCATTCATTCAAGGAGATAAGTTTGGTTTCATAAGTATGGAGTTACTTACAGGTGCACTTGAAAAATTAGAATATCATGCAAAAGTTCATTTATTTCACTACTTCAACTAAAAAAGGTGAAACTGATATTTGAGATAGACTCATTACATGCAAAGACAGATATTTCAGCCTTTATTTGTTATATTTGTGATGATTATGGCTACAGCTGATGAAAACCCCACATTCAAAATCTCAGACAATTAAAATATTGTGAAAAGGTTCAATATTCTAGACTCAGAGTCACTCTAATCAGCTAATTAATCCAGAAAACCTGCAAAGGGTTCCTGAGCAGCTACAATCCGAAGTTTCTTTATTCAACAGCACCATCTACAGGCTGACAAATGTATTGCACCAAGCTGTTCTCATCACTTCCGTAGCAACAGTTCTCGTTCATGAACGCATACTAGCCGGCCAACAGAGCTAACAAACACTGATTTACAATTCATATTCTCACTTTATGTTGTTAATTCACATATATATATATATATATACAGGCCCTGGGGTTGGCCACATGGGTGCCCTACGCGGAATTCAATTTTAAGGTCAAAGATGATTGTCGGACCGTGGGTTGGGGGGGCTGGCAGAACTGCTCTTTGATGGACAGATTCGAGCGCAAGGGGAGGAGCACCTCACGGACGTTTTTGTTATAAGCATGATTTTTCGGTGCCCCCCTTACCACTTGATGCCCTATGCATAATGCGCGTTGGCGGCGTGCCGGTGCTGTATACTTATATATATATTAAAGACGTATCTGTCCACGAGAAAGGTTGCCAACTATGCATTAGTCTAGGTACGTACTCAAACGCTGAGTTAACTTGCATTATATAAAGCTTGAAAGTTCACCATTTCCAATAAAAATGTTCAAGAAAGCTCAAGAAGGAAAAGATCTAAATGAAACCAAGAAAATAGGTCCAGTTGTCAGCTGAACTTACCAACATCTCATTGGAAGCTTGACGACAGGAAGAGCTGGACATGAGTAGATCTGAATTACAGTTGCCTTTTGGACAGATGCTACCTTGAAACCGTGGAGCTAGCACAGGATTGGCTGCATACTCTGCGACTGACATCTGTACATAAGCAGATGTCTAATGCTATTGGCTAACAGAGGTCAACTCAAATTGCATGGGGTTCTACGGGACAGGGGATGAGCTTAGCAAAAAGAATGACGTATTTCCTACAGGGTAAGACTTTCACTTTTATGAATTAAAAATTCCTACATGATTCCTGAAAGGGGGGAAACTCCAGATTGCAGCTCTAAATGTCTCTCAGTCTAAACTGAACTGAAATAAACGGATTTTTGCACGATATTCAAATGTTTCCAGTTTCATCTGTAAATTACATTAGTGTTGGGGGGGTCATTGATTCACATCGTGCACCTATTTTTGGAATACATGGTGAATAGACCTAATTTAAATATTTTCTACCTCATCGTTTTCAGTATAAATTAGTGCCATGAACTGCAAAAATAACTAACACTATTAATACAACAAGTAAAGACTACCAAAGAATGCCACTAATGCTACAATTACTAACACTAATCATAAACACCGACAGTTTGAAATTGTGCCTCTCATTATTAATAAAGTTGTAAAATTGTATAATGTGCAGTAATATTTGTAAACATGACAGGAAATGACATCATACCATCAAAACATTAAAAGCTATTATTCTAATAATGCGAGTAGGTAAACTAAAGGTAAAAATGGTTTTCAAATGTATTTATTAGAGTTTTCTTTAGATTTATTTACCAAGGTGGGCTGCCTGAGCGTTTTGTCCTTCACAAAAACGCCGCTAGATCACAGAACACTGATAACATCGGCCGTACTCTGCACGTTCGATTTGATTCAGCTCCAGCAAACGCTAATGCTTAATAATGCACTATGTAAATAAAGGGACCCTTATTGTAAAATGTTACCAAAAAACGAAAAGATTTCATCACCAAATTTAACACTGGTCACCCTTCACGTGGTTTTCTTTTAAATGACGCAAGCTTCGAATCTAGGCTTCAACACGCCCCTTTTATGGTACGCCTCAAATCCTCAGCTTCAGCCGTCCCAACACTAGCTGTTAGAAGATGAGAGTGTGTTTAGTGCATCACCGTTTCTAAAAGTCCCCTGAACCCCATTTCTGCATCCACTTTGAGGTTAACGAGAGATTTTACAGCCATTTAGCATCTGATATTATGATAACCGTGTCCACTTCCTCTATTTTTCAGAGCACAAATTCACTGTATATTAGGTAACATTTACATTTATAGCCCTCTCTCCCAACAAGGCAGAAGAAAAAAGTAAATGTTCTTCAGTTAATGCTGTTATTCACTCAGGCCAGCAAGGACAGTGGGCAGCTTAGCAACCCTCAAGCATTTCTCTTCATTGTAAAAAAAATGCAAACGCCACTTGGGAAATGGTTATGAGGAAATATAAAACAAAAGAAAGAGGCTATATTTTTTTGTGAGCAGAATGATGCACAGACGTGTGGTCACCCCAAGCTGGTAAAATATAAAAGGATCTAAACCTTACTAACTCAGACTAAAAGATACTTTTTTTGCTTCTTTTCTCTAGAACAGTTGATACCGCCATGGTCAAAAGTTCTGAGAATGACACAGATACATATTTCTATGATATAGCAATATAAAATTGCAAGCATTTTATAGTTTTCAAACCATTTATGATTGATAAGTGTATTAAATTTATGGAAAGCTGAGTATTTGCAATTTTATTCCTTTTGGCCCAGTCCCATCACCGCCACCAATATTGCCGATGTTGAAGTGGGTTGGGACATGCAAATTTAAGGGGGCGTGTCTAAGTGGGCTAGAGTTCCGATAACGCGTTGTAGCGGTTTTGCTCAGACTGAACTATTTCTCCGTGGCTATTCCAAAATTGCAAATTTGCATAAAGTAGGTTGAAGACAGCCCAGACTTTTTGGTATGACAACCCAAGCTGCCTATATTCAACAACAACTCTGCCGTGTATATTTACTCAGAAATAATGTTAAATGGCCGTTTTTTAGACCACCTTCCAGTGTCCTGGAAGTTCCTGGATATTTTCTCCAGATATCTACTATAACTCTATTTATTATTTCAGATGAGCAGCAGATTAAAGTTAATTACAAAGCATTTAAAAGAACAAGTGTCCCAAAAGGGTTTGTTTTATTATTGAAAAAGCTACATCAGCGCCATAAAAAGCCAAACAAAACCATACTGAAGTTAGTTTTAGGTGGTAAATTTGACAGATATTCATCCTGGTTGTGACACTGACCCTGACTGAACACTGGACGCATTAGCGGCGCGGAACGGCAGAGGAGCGGTTTACTAGCTGCACTTCTTGAACAATGCGGTATGTAAATAAGCCGTGAGGTCACACGTATAGATGTAATCTACATAGATATGAAATTGCATCGCTGCAATAGACTTTTATTTTGAAAATTACCGGGCATTTTACACTGAAACCGAGTATGATTTCCTGTCTAGCCCTATGTTAACTGCGAAAATTGACGCATCCCAGAAGCGGCACACGGCAGAAATAGAACCCAATCCTATCTTTACCCGCGCGGCGTGCCGCTTCTGAGACGCGCCTGAAAATTGCCGTGTCGCGGCTGGTTTGTGTCACCCTCATAGACTATAATGGATTCTATTTGAAGCAGCGACGTTCCGCGCCACTGATGCTTTCAGTGTGCAGTCGGCTTGATGCAGCAGGTCTGAACATCGCTTTGTGTTGCTGATCACAGCTGGTCACCTAGTGACAGACTACAGGAAATACATCAACGGCTTTCACTTCATGTTACTTAGTCACCCCAGGATTGTTCTATTAGGTTATACAGATAGTTTTCATAATTAATATTATTATTTTAATGGAAAATTTGTGGATTTTTTAAGAGCTTGCACATCATGTGACTTAGACAAATTTTACTTTGACATTTTAGTTTTTGGTGGTGTTCTCTCATTATTGTGGAAAGGTTTCAGAGATGTTGTGGTACTTTACCTTTTTCAATATTATTTATTGAAAGACCAAGTTCACTCTTTTTTTCAACACATCTGTAGTGGTCTCTAGAATGCCTTATCCATCTAAAATGCCTTGTGAATCGATCTCTGTGGGGGGAAAAGCTCTGGTGCTCCTGGTTCAGGAACTAGACATAAGTTGGAAGAGATGGGAGCAGAAAATGGCAGAAGAGTCTCACTCGGTATTATTTCCTGATATTTGGACGTCTCGCCTCTGATTGGCTGCTTTATCAGTGAATTTGCTCATGGAGACCCAACCCGGCAAATTGCAAAACAGCAGGAGACAGCCATCTTTTCATGTCCCCCCAAAAAATTACTCTCTGAAAATGACTGTTTATTGACTCCCCCCCCCAAAACAAAGTTAAATGGGATCTTCGCCCCTGCCTGGAACCCCCCAAGGCATTTTAAAACAATAATCATTCACCCATGCATGCAGACATTCACACACTGACGTGATGCCAGCAGGTAAAAAGGGGTAACTGTCTTGCCCAAGGGCACAACTGTGACAGGCTGAGCAGGATGTGAACCAGCAACCCGGAGGGAGCACTTCATTTCTACCACTGTTGCCCCAAGTCACGTATGATCTTGCAAGGTTGTGTGAGGTTTTTCTTCTGACCTGGTAACGCTCATCGGTCTGTGTGGTGTGTGTTTATGCCGTGTGGCAGCACACTGTAAGACAAAAACTGGTACATCCATGTAGTCTCATGCATTGAACATTGTCCGACATTTTAACAATCTTACCGTAGGGATTAATTCTTATCCATCTAGATTGGAAAAGTTACTTTCAGAGAAATAATATAAAGAATTTTACACATAGAACTGCTTTCATAGGCCTGATCCACAGGCACCGGGCAATTTTACTGATTCTTCTTTAAAAATCATAGATGAAAATTGGTGTGAATTTTAAATCATTTTTCCAGTTAATGGCCTGAAGCCAAATTTATTCAGTTAATACATTGTCCGTTGGCTGCCTGATTTCTAAAGATCACCATTGGTCATTGAAACCACCTCATTAGCGCATTTTTAATCAAGGTCTGAGGAAATTGTGTCAACAAAACAAAAACAAGGAGTCTATTATGTTTAATTCCAGGTAAAATATCATAAAAACAAAGACTAAAGTAAAAAGAGTTCCAGTAGCAAGCACACAGACTTAGGCTTAAGTCAGGGAGCAAAACACTAGTCAGTACAGTGTAATGGAGAGAATCAGCTTATTAAGACTGGGGATTGAGCGAGGTTGGCCTCCTGCTGACATGCCAAACCAAAGAAAGCTAAGAGATTTCTGCCTGAGCCTGAGATAGGTTGCTGGCTTTAACAGATTTCCACAGAACCCTTTAAGTTCATGTAGTTACCATACGATAAGGTTTCCTGTTTCTCCCACAATCACAGCTTAAATGTTCGTGTTTTTAAGCCTTCTGCAACAGATGTGAGTCATAAAGTTAAGTGAGATGTATTGATTTGGGAAGAACCGTTGGAAAACAAGGTGCACAGCACGAGTAAAAAAAACATTTGCTGCTCCTGTTACCCGGTAATATCAGGCTAATCTGTGTGCTACAGGCCACCACTAGCAAACCTTCTACATCATCATTTTTACATCATTTACAAAATTTTTGTTCTAAATGTAATTTTTAAAGTTTACATTTTATATAATCTAAAACCTGATTATTATTTTTAAAAAGCACTCGTAAAAGTGACTTAAATATGGTACAGCTAATAACTGCTTGAATTTCTTGCTAGCAGCTTCACAAGAAAGGTCCCAAGTACTTTAATATCAAATAAATCCCACAGAAATATATAAAATAATCAACAAACTTACTTAATGATTCCAAACTTTTCAAGACAAAGGTTAAAATTGTCAAGTTGAAAGTTCACGAGGGCCACAAAATTTTAAAATCAAAGTGATGCAAAAAAAAATAAAAAATTTAAAGGGGCCATATCATGGAAAATCCACTTTTTGGAGCTTTGTACCATGTGATATTGTTGTTTCCTCATGAAAAATACCCCCAAACCCATTTTTGGCTGCATTCATGCATTTTCCTGCCTCAGCTGCAAGTTTTCAGATTCTGAGGTAAGGACCTGCAGACACGAGGATGGAAACTGATTTCAGCTTTCCACAGAACGTGAAAGTTGCGCAAAACGGCCGCGAAACGTACTACGCAGCAATTAGCCGCCATTATAGTGGACAGGGTCTTTTCCACTGGCAGCTATGTGTAACGTTCTGGACGCTTCCCAGAAGCGACGAGACGCTATTGTTACGTCTTGAGTCTATTTTTTACGCGCTACGCTTCTAAAACACGTCAAACTTCGCAGTTTATATTGGGCCAGACAGGAACACAAAGGAAGTGTAACACACCTGGAAACTTCCAAAATAAAAGTCACGTGCAGTTCCTGCGAAACAATTGTAGCCAAGGTAAACAGAACAGATTATAAATCACAGACCTTTTTGGATACGTACAGCTGTCTTTTTCTTTGTTTGTTATTGTGTGGACTTCTGAAATCACGCGTGATGTTGCAATTCTCCTGTGATTTTGTGACCTCTCGGGATTAGCTGCGTGGAACGCTTTCGCTCCCGTTTCGCGTCAGAATCGCTCCTGGTAGAACGCCGCTATTACGTTGCGCACCACTTTCACGTTCTGTGGAAAGCTGGGATAAGTGTGTCATCAGGTCTTCCTCCTCCCCATAAAGCTAGTTTTGGATCTGAAACCCGCCTTCCCTGGAAGTTGGTTAACGCCCACTTTCTCCGAGGCTAGCTTGTTTCTTTTTTTCCCTCAATTTTTTGCCATTGCCAAATTCATTAATGCTGTTTGAATTTTCGTAAGCATCATTGTAAAATGTAAAATCTGCAACCTTGAGACCCGGATAAGCAAACGAAAACGAAAGGACGGACATTAAAAATTCCACAACTATCCACGTTTTTCAGCAAATTCCTTATTTTATTGTCCAAGAAAGCCCCTATAAGGTGTGTTATGTAACAAACACACAACTGCGTACTTCTTTAGCCGTGAAACAAGACATGATGGTGTTTTATTCCATAAATTGGAGACAACTGACTGTATTCTGTATCTGTGTTTTTCCAATGGAAATGTGGGGAATAAATCCTTGGCTGAGGATGGAAAGAATCAGAACAGAGCATCTCGTTTGATGGCAAAGCTACAAAAAGTCTTTCACAATTGGGGAATTAATGCTGACAAATTCAAAATAAAAAGTATAAGCTGTGTAGAAACAAAAAAGGAATCAGAGGAAGGAGGTTAAACAACTAAGATGTGCCTCGTGTTATATTTATGATGTGCTCGGTGTCCTAGTTAATAGGAAATCCTTTCAAAAATTCCCTCCCTCTGAGGGATCGGTGGCCTGAAAAAGTCTGATAGCCTCTGTGGTTTTGGGGATGAAGTTCAATGTGGGAAATCTCTCATAATAAACTCATCAAAACATTCCTGGAGAAAAAAAACAGCAGTGATAGGATGAAATCTGCTCTCTCGACTGAGAGTCGATAGAAGGATCAGGCCTTTCTGGGCGAATCTAGCTTGTTTGTTATGTTTAATTGTCTCAAACAGAAGGAAAAGGACGGTTTTTATAGCCTTAAACACGGTGAAATGTCTACAGTTGTGTCAGCTTTTAGTAAAGTCAGTGCTTCTGCAGTTAGAGAGCAAAATCCATGTCACCAAGGGAGGGATCAATATTATTTTGGCACAAAAGAAATGCCCCGTGTCAGTATGTTCCCGGGTTCGGACTCAGAGGCTCGGTCCATGCCAACTTTGTTGTGGTGCCAACTGAACAGAAACCCGTGGCTGTGTGTCTTTTAATCACGACGACTGCAAACAACAGCGTTTAGAGCGACCGGCCTCCGTTTCACTCCCATTGTGGATGTTGCCCTCTGCTTTGAGATTAGCTGTGAATGTGACGCTAAATCATCGTCTACTCTAATTAACAAGATCTTCTTTAAATTTGCACGGGTACGAAATATCGATAAAGACAAGAATATTAACCCCGAAATGAGAATAATAACACTTTACAATAGATATGTCAATATTAGACAAAGATCATTATTAGGGGAAAACGCTAACCCTACCAACACGCCCCCTTTTTGATTGCGTATCAACTGTGATTAAGCACTTTATTTTGAAAGCTGATACCTGATCACCACCAGACTTTCAGAATAAAAAAATCACTGTAATAAAATCTGTCATGACGTAGGCTAAAATATCTCAGAAAGCAACACATCCTGCCTCATTTCAAAGAAATTCAAGAAAAGAATCCAGAACAGCATCTAAAGTCCTGCTGGAGTACCTTGGTTGAGGTCAGAGGTCATGCATTTTGAAGACGTTTCTGTCCATGAATGTTTTTGGTCTGTGGGAGAAAATTCACGCATACAAGGGGAGAACACGCTAACTCTGCATCTAAAGGCCACAGTTGAGATTCAAACCTCCAACTTTCTTGCTTTTGCTGTGAGGCATCAGGACTACCAACTGTGCACCATAAAGCCCCAGTTTTATAGTTTGGACACTTTTTCACTTAACTTTTTTGAAAAACAGCTTTTTTTCTGTTTAAAAACCTTCTTTTATCATTTTCAGTTATAAGGCTAAATTATTTATTTATTCTTTATTTTAGGGGTTCCCAATTTTTTTTCTTTGAGGACCCCCTTGACCGTGTCCAAGACGAGCCGGGACCCCCAACTCCAACTCCTACACATTAAATGTGATGATTTACAAACTTTATACAGACATACAGAGTTATAACTTTTATATGGAGTTTTGATTTTACTTTAGGGTGTGTTATTGGGAATTAAAAAATTAATTTTTACCAATAAAATCTTGTTAACCTCACAAACTCAGCAAAGAGAAAATTGTGGGGGACCCCTTGGGGGTATCAACCCCCAATTTGGGAACCCCTGCTTTATTTAACCAGGAAAGTTCCATTAAGATTAAAAACTTCATTTATTTTCAAGGGAGTCCTGGCCAAGATGTTGTTGTAAATGTTGTTTGGGCTTATTTTTTCATCTATTATTGTGTGAGTAAGTGCGTTTTCTTGTATCTGTTATTATTTGTTGTGAAGCCCTTTGTATTGCAAAAATCATTTTTAAAAATTGTTTGATTTGACTATAAATGATTTATTAATCATAGGATTTAAACTAGTTATGAATTATTTTTATAAAATTATAAGACATTTCATTCAAGTGTTAATTTATCCATTTAATTCAATGTCACTATTTATGAATATTGTTAAATATTTATAATCCAATTAATTACCAAATTGTTGATGATCTATAAAATACATACTGAATAGACTAAAAAACACATTTTATTATGCTTTTTCCACAAAAACAGACGTGGTATGGCATGATAGTTAAAATAGAAATACAATTAAATGAAATAAATAAATAATATATATATATACATATATAATCCCAACAGGTAGGCTAGAAAAGTCCCAGACCCATCCAATATGGCGACGCTGTTATGCTCTCCAGCGCCCAATGGGGCATCTACGTATTAATGTCTATGGGTATAACAGTTTGTGACGCAATGCATTATGGGATACCCAGAACACATCCGGGAACTTGCCATGATACACACTTAGGATTGGAACAGTACTTTGGAACAGTACTTTGGTGATGTTTTACAAGGATGTGAGTACACAAGTTCAGACAAATACACATATTGAGAAATGGGCGTATTTATTCCATCAAAACTGCTAAATAATAGTCTGTAACGTGTTAACAATGCATTCATGAGGGTAGTCCTATCATAAGGTAGTCCTGGATATAAACAGTTGACTTGGACGCTGTGATAAACAGCCTGGTGCCTTTTAGATGATAGACTGACAAGGAGAAAAACAGAAGTGTTAACTGACCAGAAGGCAGAGATTTCACATTTGACATTTGTGGCAGGTTCCAGTGTGGATAAATGCGCTCATTCCACCACGTGCCCTTGCCCTTTTTCTTTTTTATAAATTCTCGGCTCACTCACAAACACACACGGACCGTCGCATGGCTCTATCCCCAGGGAGACATCCACTGCCCTAAAGTCTGCTGCACCACCAATCTTCCAACGGCTTGGAGAACGACTGCACCCTGCTGTATCTAAATATCACCGCTACTGCTGGAATAAGTGTGTGGGTGTGCGTGTTACTCACACACATCTTGCCTCATAGTCGCGCTGACACATGATTAATTATTTTCCACAGATATTTTTGGCTGGTTTGCCTTATTAACATCACTCGCAACATCACAGATAACGCAAACTAGCTGCACCGCATCGCCAAGAGCAGAGATATATTT
>SSNS01001522.1:0-19577 GCA_006937985.1 Aphyosemion australe | reverse complement strand
TTTTTTAACAAAATAAGCCGCCTGGAAAACAAGGGCAATTTTGTCATTGTTTATTTAAACAAACCGGCAGCTCTCACTGAAGTAAAATGTCAACTTTGTTGCTAAACGGCGCACACACGGCAGCCTCGTCGTTTCTAAGCCAAGTTAGACAGCTAATAAGTAATAAAACATCCACCAAGACAGCAATTTAAACAAAATTTAGGTTATCGTAAAAGTGTGGTCAGTTTATTTGAACTCCAATGAACCCTATAAAAATATTGATTGTGGTCTCTCTCTCTCAACCTTGATAACGTGCAAAATAGCTTAGCCGGGACCGGGACACATTGTTCACAATTAAGTCGTGTTTCGAAAGCAAAAGCGGTCATTTCAACATGTGCAAGTATCCCGTGTCAAGTCTATGTATAATAACGTTTGTACTAAGGTAAACCGCTTGTAAATCAGTAAACATTTCATCGAGTTAAGTATTTTTATTTGAGCTGATGTTCACTCACCTTCTATCTGCTACCATTGAGAGCGGAGCGTCTGCTGTCCGAGGTAAGATGGCCGCCGCGTACGGACGCTGTCGACTCCCAGTTCAGGCATCTAGTGTTTATATGATATCTATGGTCTAGAAGACCTGAGAGCAGGTGTGGAAGTCTAGGTGTTGTAGCTCTAGAAGCAGCTGTGATCAAAGATGGTCAGGATGAAAACAAATGTGTGGAAGGAGCCTTTAACTGAATCAGAAGCTGTCATGTGAAGCTGCTTCAGCCCTGGAGACATGAAGCAGTCAAAGTAAATGTTTGTGTATCAGGATCATTTCCTCTGATGAAGCAGACGCTGGTGTCAGTGAACTCTGTCATCTAGAGTCTGTTCAGAGAACACAGCTGTTACTGTTACCACAGCACATCTGCTCCATTCACAACATCTGGATAACAACTGTGTAGATATGAACAGACAGTGATAGTTGATAGAAGACAGACTACAGAGGACATGTCCAAAGATCAGTCCACCCTGATGACCTGAGAAGGTGGAGCCTGTCTCCTCCTGGACCTGTCCCAACTGGAGGACGTCCAGAAAACTGGAGGAAGTGAAAATATTTATTGATCTTTGCCTCAAACACGCTTGATGTGTGTGTGTCCAGGATCAGTTCAGAACATTTAGTCGATGATTTCTGTTCCTGTTTATTGGCGTCAATGAAAAACTCCACTTTGATTCTTTTCAGCGCCGGCGTTCCAGACAGGATGAAGACAACATTCCCATCAGATCTCCTAAATGGTTCCAGTGGAGAAGACTCCAGGATGAAGAGGAACTCTTCTGGGCTCCAATAATATTTTCATGTTGACAGATTGAAGTGATCAGAACAATAAATCCTAGCTGTTCCTCAGGTTCATCACATTATTACTGGAGTTTCACACATGATGTTCATCTAACAGAGTTTCAGCGTCAATAGAAAAGCTAGAAGATTCAATCTGAGTCTAGAGATAAAAGACTGAAAACATTTAACAGCTTTTCTGGTTTTAACATCAACTGATTGTCAGGGTGTGCTGCCGGAGCAGCTGAGAATTCTGCTGGAACTGAACTGAGCAGAGCACAGCGTGAATAGACATGTGGCGTGATTGAACTGACGCTGGGATTTGAACAGACACGCTGATTAATATAGGAAGCCGCGGCCCGCAGCTCCAAATGAAACATGGTTGTGTGCGGTTCCAGAAATGAAAGAAGCCACTTACTGATGTCTGTTCGACTGAAGAGCTGGATGCTGCTTAAGGGAGAAGTTTGCTTTTTTAGACATTAAGTTTTATGTGTTCCTTTGCCCACCCAGTGCTCTGTAAACTTTGACCCATTTCACACACACACCCCTGCTCAGAGATTCTCAGGAGAGAAGTGATTCATAAACGTAGTTCTGGCTAGTTTCGGGGGCGATGTATCTGCGCCGTTTAGCCTCACAAAAGGATTAGCCTCTGAAAGCATGGCTAATTTACATCTCAGAAACAAAGTTGGATAAATTTACAACGTCACCTTACAACGGGACTACTTTTTGTCATTCGTATCCCTGCGCCGCTCACCACGGAGATTGAGCGGTGCCTCATGTGTCAGCTGTTTCACTGGCGAATGCCGAAAACATGTCAGACTCCGTCTCATCTGATGACGAATTTCATTTTAACACTATATCAGATGAAGAAGAAACTTATTTTACTACTAGGATATCTTTATGAGCCAGAGTACACGGATGAAGAACTGCATTTGCTACACAAAACACACACATCAACACAGATTGTTGACAAAGCTACTGCAGTCTATGATCAACCATCGGTGTAAAGATGATTGCATAAATAATGCGCTAAAATGCGAAGATGATTGCATGAATACAGCAGACATAGCGGAATAAATAATTTTTTAAAAACAAAACTTACCCAGATTTCTGGTACGGCCGAACTCTTCAAAAACAGTCTTTCACTTTTCCCGAACTTTTTCCTGATGTAATCATCCTCTTTGAAGTGTGCACTGCACAAACGAAAGGTTTTGACTCGTTCCAGCCGAGTATCCTTGGAGTAGCCGACTGCTAAAAGCCACTGATGCCTTAGAGAAACGTTCTTAGCAGGAAAAGTGTCAAACCGAAAAGGTGATCCTGTAACATCCTTATTGTTACAACCCGGGAACCTGCAGGTACGCACCATGGCTCGATATATTTAAGAAAAACTACTTTTAAGTGACTTTAGAAGTTGTTGTTTCACTCATACAGCCAGGATTAGCAGCCAGACACGAGCCCGTTCTATAGCTGCGGGGAGCGGCGCAGGGATACGAATGACAAAAAGTAGTCCAGTTGTAATGTGACGTTGTAAATTTACCCAGCTTTGTTTCTGAGATGTAAATTAGTCATGCTTTCAGAGGCTAATCCTTTTGTGAGGCTAAACGGCGCAGATACATCACCCCATAGCCAGAACTACGTTTCTGAATCACTTCTCTCCTGAGAATCTCTGAGCAGGGGTGTGTGTGAAATGGGTCAAAGGTTACAGAGCACTGGGTGGGCAAAGGAACACATAAAACTTAATGTCTAAAAAAGCGAACTTTTCCTTTAAGGCTTGGTAACAGGAAAACTTATATCAGGAACAATGAATCAATGACTGAGCTGAGACCAGAGAAGAACAGCTGATCTCTGACAAACTGCAGCTCCACAATCTGAATAAAGAAACAAAGCAGTGAGCTGAAGCCAACAGGATGCAGGTTAAAACAGTCCAACAGAACCAGTTAAAGAGTCCTGATGAATATTAATGACATCATGCTGCTGCTTCAATAAAGACATGAGCCTATTTTTTAAGCCTCTTTTATAAAACAATGCCGCCAATTTGCCGCAACGCTGATGCGGCATTTGGGAGCGTTAGGTCGTTTATAAGAGCTCATGGTGGTAATGTTGCGCAATCATGTCCGTTTTATAAAAGATTATGCGATGGCGGCAAAAAGGAGGTATGGGGGCGGTCTCTACGCTGTCGCGGACTTCCGTGTATTTTGGACATAACTTGCTTTTTATTGCGATCGAAGCCGTGCTCCTTATGTTTTTTTCCCCAATCAGCTACAAGTGTGTGCTCCACAGTCCCTGTGAGCTGTCAGATGATCTGAGCTGCAGATCTAACGGAGAGAAGCTCCTGGAGCACCGCATCGCTCCAGTTCATCATCTCAGCTGATTCTGTTTACAAAACGGAGCTTATGGCTGTGTTTACTTTCATTTTCAACATAGTTCCCGGCCGGAGCTCGGCATTAATTCATCGCGTGGTCATGACACCACCTTCTTTTGCGCCAAGGCTTAATGTGTGTTTATAAGACCGGCTAAGCCGCAATATTACTACCAAGCGTGGCGGCACGAATGCCGCAAAATTCCCGCAACGTGATGCCGCCATGATGCGTTCACGTTGCGGTAATATTACACTGATTTGCCGACACGGTGTGTCTTATAAAAGAGGCTTGACGTGGTGACTTCAGCTCTTAAACTCTGTCAGCTCCACCAGCAGCTCCATCAATACAAACTCATGTTGTTCAAGTTTGACAGAAAACAAACAAGTCAGGAGGAATTCTGGAGGAAATGGGAATAAAAGTCTATTTGTTGATGTTTGTAAAGACATGAAAACATGAATGATTCTACCTGTGTTCCATTGTTAGACAGGATGCTGCATCACAAACACAACTGATCTGAGATCAGTGTCATTACCACAGAAACAAGAACTCATTCACCACAAACAGCTCATTTATTCACATTTCCTCTCTAGAAAAGAAACATTCTATGAAATTCCATCAAACATGATGTCATCGATCAGATTTATTGGAGTCAAACTGACTTGAAGCTTTGAAAAGAGCAGATTTCTGCAGTTTAGCATCAACACAACTTTCACATCAGATTCATCTGAACACAAAACTAAAACATGGAGTCTGACCTCAGAACCTTCAGTCTACAGTCTGGACTCTCCAGGAAACCACAGAGCTCCTTCACTCCAGAACCAGACAGGTTGTTCCAGCTCAGGTCCAGTTCTGTCAGATGGGACGGGTTGGACTTCAGAGCTGAGACCAGAGAAGAACAGCTGATCTCTGACAAACTGCAGCTCCTCAATCTGAGTAAAGAATAAAACCAGTGAGCTGAAGTCAACAGGATGCAGGTTAAAACAGAAACATGAAATAAATAATTTAAATAAATTAGATACAGTGGGTATGGAAAGTATTCAGACCCCCGTCAATTTTTCACTCTTTGCTATATGGCAGCCGTTTGCTAAAATCAATTAAATTCATTCACACAGCACCCCATATTGACAGAAAAACACAGAATTGTAGAAATGTATGCAGATTTATTAAAAAAGAAAAACTGAAATATCACATGGTCCTAAGTATTCAGACCCTTTGCTGTGACACTCACATATTTAACTCAGATTATTTCCATTTCTTCTGATCATCCTTGAGATGGTCCTACACCTTCATTGGAGTCCAGTTGTGTTTGATTACACTGATTGGACTTGATTAGGAAAGCTACACACCTGTCTATATAAGACCTTACAGCTCACAATGCATGTCAGAGCAAATGACTCGACTTTCATTTTTATGCTGATGACTGTCAGGTCTATGCTCCCACTAAAGCTAAGGAAGTAGCTTTATTGTGCCTCTGTGAGGTTAAAGACTGGATGAGCTGTAATTTCTTGCAGATTAATGATTCTAGACAGAGCTAATTATGCTGGCACCCAGTGGTTCTCCAGTATTTCCACAGTCATTTGTGAATGGTCTGTCAGATGGTGCAAAGGATGTGGTGTCTAATCTGGGTGTTAAGGTTGATTCTCAGCTTAATTTTGATTTGCAAATCAATAATGTACGATCTTGCTTTTTTCAGCTGAGAAATCTATATAAGGTGAAGTCTTTTTTGATTAAGAAGAATTTGGAGAATCTTATACATGCCTTCATAACTTCTCGTCTAGATTACTGCAATAGTCTTTACCATGGCATTAGTCAGAGGTGTATTGTCAGATTGCAGCTAGTTCAGAATGCTGCAGCCCGTCTTTTAACTGGAACCAGTCGATGTGATCACATCACACCAGTTCTTGCATCTCTACACTGGGTCCCTGTTAAGTTTCGTGTGCAATTTAAGATTTTGGTTCTAGCTTATAAATGCTTAAATGGCCTTGTACCTGTCTATCTTTCTGAGCTTCTTGTGCCGTATGTTCCATCTCGTGTGCTGAGGTCGGCTGACCAGCATACACTGAACGTCCCTAGGGCGCGGCTACAGAGAAGAGGTTTTAGGTCTCTGTGGCAGCACCTACTCTTTGGAACACGTTGCCAATCAATATTAGACAAGCACCATCTGTTGCTACTTTTAAAAAGCTACTGAAGACTTTTTTTATTCGAAAGCTTTTAACACCTTGGGTTGACTGGGTGATCCTGTTTTTATCCTGTTTTGTATCTTTTTATGTCTGATTTTATTTTTGTTTTTATTTCATGTTTTTAATTGACTGTTGTCATTTTATTGTATTTTTAATTTTTGTTTTTTGTTAAGCACTTTGGGCAACATTGTTTGCATTTAAAGGGCTATATAAATAAATTTGATGATGATGATGAAATGAGAATCATGAGGTCAAAGGAACTGCCTGAAGAGCTCAGAGACAGAATTGTGGCAAGGCACAGATCTGGCCATGGTTACAAATAATCTCTGCTAAGGTCCCTAAGAGCACAGTGGCCTCCATAATCCTTAAATGGAAGAAATTTGGGACGACCAGAACCCTTTCTAGAGCAGGCCGTCCAGCCAAACTGAATACCGGGGGAGAAGAGCCTTGGTGAGAGAGGTAAAGAAGAACCCAAAGATCACTGTAGCTGAGCTCCATAGATGCAGTCAGGAGGTGGGAGAAAGTTGTAGAAAGTCAACCATCACTGCAGCCTTCTACCAGTCAGGCCTTTATGGCAGAGCGGCCCGTCAGAAACCCTGTCTCTNCCCCACCAGTCTCACAGGAAGAGGAAGAAGAAGAGAGGAATCACAAAATGTATTTAAAAAAACATAAAATTTAAACTAAACGATCTATACACCTTATGGGCTGTAAGTGCTGTGTGTAATCTGCATTTAATTGTAGTTTAATAAAGTTAATACTTTTAACACGGCCGAAACGTCGACGTACTTCCTGTCACGTGTCCTCTCGCGGTCGCAGCAATCTTTACCATTGACTTAAAACGGGCTAACTGGCGCATGCGCGCTGGATCCCCAACGACAAGGAATAGGAGAGCTGTTGGGCGCATATGGTTGCGATCGCAAGCAAACGGGGGGAGTCTGCTCAGATCAGGAGGAGGATGCTGATTGGTCAGCTCACCCAGCCCAGACAGAACCGGAAATTTCTCCACAGGCTAGTTCACCGTCCTTTGTTGTTGTGGGGCTGCTGCTAACGTTGACTATGGAGAAAACTAGTAGTTTCATCTTTTTATCATTGGATTCTACGAACCAAGTGGATTTTTTACTATAAGATGGATTATTTTGACCAGCAAGGTAAGACAGAATTTAGCTTTTGACTTCATGAAAATAGCTTTGTTTTGCTTTTCATTTAGCAGTCATTGGGTGGTGTTGAGGTAGAAAACGTGGATTCTATCGTTTAAAAGAGCCTCTTCCTGTTTAGTGTGTGTGAGGTTTGCATATATTGGTGAATATGAAGCATGTTTTTGGAACAACTTTGTTGCTAACTTAGCAACAAAGTCCGTCGATTTCAAGTTGTGTGACGCATAAGAATGGTAATTTGGCGTTCCCTAGTGGTGATATGTGGTTAGCGCATCTGAAAAACTGACCTGCAAATGAAGAAAATAACGATCGTTTATATAGCGCCTCTCAAGATAAAAACCATTCACAAGAACTAACATAAAAAAATAAAAATAAAAAGATGCGCCCCACCCAAAAAAAAATTCACCAGCCGCCACTGCTGCTAAGGTCCCTAAGGGCACAGTGGCCTCCATAATCCTTAAATGGAAGAAATTTGGGACGACCAGAACCCTTTCTAGAGCAGGCCGTCCAGCCAAACTGAACTACCGGGGAAGAAGAGCCTTGGTGAGAGAGGTAAAGAAGAACCCAAAGATCACTGTAGCTGAGCTCCATAGATGCAGTCAGGAGGTGGGAGAAAGTTGTAGAAAGTCAACCATCACTGCAGCCTTCTACCAGTCAGGCCTTTATGGCAGAGCGGCCCGTCAGAAACCTCTCCTCAGTGCAAGACACATGAAAGCCTGCATAGAGTTTGCTAAAAGACATGTGAAGGACCCCGAGATGGTGAGAAGTAAGATTCTCTGGTCTGATGAGACCAAGATAGAACTTTTTGGCCTTAATTGTAAGCAGTATGTGTGGAGAAAACCTGGCACTGCTCATCACTTGTCCAATACAGTCCCCACAGTGAAGCATGGCGGTGGCAGCATCATGCAGTGAGGGTGTTTTTCAGCTGCAGAGACGGGACGACTGGTTGCAATCGAGGGAACGATGAATGCAGCCAAGTACAGGGATATCCTGGACAAGAACCTTCTCCAGAGTGCTCAGGACCTCAGACTGGGCTGAAGGTTTACCTTCCAACATACTGATGACCCTAAGCACACAGCTAAAATAACAAAAGAGTGGCTTCACGGCAACTCTGACTGTTCTTGAATGGCCCAGCCAGAGCCCTGACTTAAACCCAACTGAGCATCTCTGGAGAGACCTAAAAACCAATGTTCACCATCCAACCTGACACAACTGGAGAGGATCTGCAAGGAGGAATGGCAGAAGATCCTCAAATTCAGGTGTAAGAAACTTGTTGCATCTTTACCAAGAAGACTCCTGGCTGTATTAGCTCAAAAGGGTGCTTCTACTAAATACTGAGCAAAGGGTCTGAATACTCAGGACCATGTGATATTTCAGTTTGTCTTTTTTAATAAATCTGCATAAATTTCTAAAATTCTGTGTTTTTCTGTCATTATGGGTGCTGTGTGTTCATTAATGAGGAAAAAATGAATTTAATAGATTTTAGCAAACGGCTGCCATATAACAAAAAGTGAAAAATTGACGGGGGTCTGAATACTTTCCGTACCCACTGTATGATGTTATTATGTCAAAAACATGAACTGGTGTTTAATATTTTATTCATAAAAAATATTTAGAGGTTCAAACAAGCAGAAACAGAAACTTGTTTTCGTTAAAAAAATATTTTTGGGATAAACTGAAAAGTTCTGATATAACAAGAGTTCAGATTAAAGTTTTGAAGTGATCAAACATATTTTTAGATAAATAAATTCTGAAGAATCAGTGAATGATTTTAGTTTGTTAAACACAGAAAAACCTCCAACAGCTGCAGTGAACTGACCTCAGAACCTTCAGTCTACAGTCTGGACTCTCCAGGAAACCACAGAGCTCCTTCACTCCAGAATCAGACAGGTGGTTTCGACTCAGGTCCAGTTCTGTCAGATGGGACGGGTTGGACTTCAGAGCTGAGACCAGAGAAGAACAACTGATCTGTGACAACCTGCAGCTCTCCAACCTGAATAAAGAAAAAACCAGTGAGCTGAAGCCAACAGGATGCAGGTTAAAACAGTCCAACAGAACCAGTAAAGAGTTGTGATGAATATTAATGACATCATGCTGCTGCTTCAATAAAGACGTGGTGACTTCAGCTCTTAAACTCTGTCAGCTCCACCAGCAGCTCCATCAATACAAACTCATGTTGTTCAAGTTTGACAGAAAACAAACAAGTCAGGAGGAATTCTGGAGGAAATGGGAATAAAAGTCTATTTGTTGATGTTTGTAAAGACATGAAAACATGAATGATTCTACCTGTGTTCCATTGTTAGACAGGATGCTGCATCACAAACACAACTGATCTGAGATCAGTGTCATTACCACAGAAACAAGAACTCATTCACCACAAACAGCTCATTTATTCACATTTCCTCTCTAGAAAAGAAACATTCTATGAAATTCCATCAAACATGATGTCATCGATCAGATTTATTGGAGTCAAACTGACTTGAAGCTTTGAAGCAAGCAGATTTCTGCAGTTTAGCATCAACACAACTTTCACATCAGATTCATCTGAACACTAAACTAAAACATGGAGTCTGACCTCAGAACCTTCAGTCTACAGTCTGGACTCTCCAGGAAACCACAGAGCTCCTTCAGTCCAGAACCAGACAGGTTGTTCTTGCTCAGGTCCAGTTCTGTCAGATGGGACGGGTTGGACTTCAGAGCTGAGACCAGAGGAGAACAGCTGATCTCTGACAAACTGCAGCTCCTCAATCTGAGTAAAGAATAAAACCAGTGAGCTGAAGCCAACAGGATGCAGGTTAAAACAGAAACATGAAATAAATAATTTAAATAAATTAGATACAGTGGGTATGGAAAGTATTCAGACCCCCGTCAATTTTTCACTCTTTGCTATATGGCAGCCGTTTGCTAAAATCAATTAAATTCATTCACACAGCACCCCATATTGACAGAAAAACACAGAATTGTAGAAATGTATGCAGATTTATTAAAAAAGAAAAACTGAAATATCACATGGTCCTAAGTATTCAGACCCTTTGCTGTGACACTCACATATTTAACTCAGATTATTTCCATTTCTTCTGATCATCCTTGAGATGGTCCTACACCTTCATTGGAGTCCAGTACGATCTTGCTTTTTTCAGCTGAGAAATCTATATAAGGTGAAGTCTTTTTTGATTAAGAAGAATTTGGAGAAGCTTCTACATGCCTTCATAACTTCTCGTCTAGATTACTGCAATAGTCTTTACCATGGCATTAGTCAGAGGTGTATTGTCAGATTGCAGCTAGTTCAGAATGCTGCAGCCCGTCTTTTAACTGGAACCAGTCGATGTGATCACATCACACCAGTTCTTGCATCTCTACACTGGGTCCCTGTTAAGTTTCGTGTGCAATTTAAGATTTTGGTTCTAGCTTATAAATGCTTAAATGGCCTTGTACCTGTCTATCTTTCTGAGCTTCTTGTGCCGTATGTTCCATCTCGTGTGCTGAGGTCGGCTGACCAGCATACACTGAACGTCCCTAGGGCGCGGCTACAGAGAAGAGGTTTTAGGTCTTTCTCTGTGGCAGCACCTACTCTTTGGAACACGTTGCCAATCAATATTAGACAAGCACCATCTGTTGCTACTTTTAAAAAGCTACTGAAGACTTTTTTATTCGAAAGCTTTTAACACCTTGGGTTGACTGGGTGATCCTGTTTTTATCCTGTTTTGTATCTTTTTATGTCTGATTTTATTTTTGTTTTTATTTCATGTTTTTAATTGACTGTTGTCATTTTATTGTATTTTTAATTTTTATTTTTTGTTAAGCACTTTGGGCAACATTGTTTGCATTTAAAGGGCTATATAAATAAATTTGATGATGATGATGAAATGAGAATCATGAGGTCAAAGGAACTGCCTGAAGAGCTCAGAGACAGAATTGTGGCAAGGCACAGATCTGGCCATGGTTACAAATAATCTCTGCTAAGCAGTGGCGGCTCGTCCATAGGGGGCGCTAGGGCGCCGCCCCACCAGTCTCACAGGAAGAGGAAGAAGAAGAGAGGAATCACAAAATGTATTTAAAAAAACATTAAATTTTAACTAAACGATCTATACACCTTATGGGCTGTAAGTGCTGTGTGTAATCTGCATTTAATTGTAGTTTAATAAAGTTAATACTTTTAACACGGCCGAAACGTCGACGTACTTCCTGTCACGTGTCCTCTCGCGGTCGCAGTAATCTTTACCATTGACTTAAAACGGGCTAACTGGAGCATGTGCGCTGGATCCCCAACGACAAGGAATAGGAGAGCTTTTGGGCGCATATGGTTGCGATCGCAAGCATATGGGGGAGTCTGCTCAGATCAGGAGGAGGATGCTGATTGGTCAGTTCACCCAGCCCAGACAGAACCGGAAAATTCTCCACAGGCTAGTTCACCGTCCTTTGTTGTTGTGGAGCCACTGCTAACGTTGACTATGGAGAAAACTAGTAGATTCTACGAACCAAGTGGATTTTTTACTATAAGATGGATTATTTTGACCAGCAAAGGTAAGACAGAATTTAGCTTTTGACTTCATGAAAATAGCTTTGTTTTGCTTTTCATTTAGCAGTCATTGGGTGGTGTTGAGGTAGAAAACGTGGATTCTATCGTTTAAAAGAGCCTCTTCCTGTTTAGTGTGTGTGAGGTTTGCATATATTGGTGAATATGAAGCATGTTTTTGGAACAACTTTGTTGCTAACTTAGCAACAAAGTCCGTCGATTTCAAGTTGTGTGACGCATAAGAATGGTAATTTGGCGTTCCCTAGTGGTGATATGTGGTTAGCGCATCTGAAAAACTGACCTGCAAATGAAGAAAATAACGATCGTCTATATAGCGCCTCTCAAGATAAAAAACATTCACAAGAACTAACATGAAAAAAAATGCGCCCCACCCAAAAAAAATTCAACAGCCGCCACTGATCAAATCAGTCCAAGAGCCTGAAAGTGAATGAAACACATCACTGATCATGCTGCAGCAGATGGAAGAATTCTAAGTTTATTTTACAGGGAATAAAACAAACTTTCATCTTTTGGACTGAAACACTTGAAGATGAGTGTAAAGTCAAATGTTTCAGTTAGTTCCTGTTGAATCATCAGATCCAGCAGTAGGATGAGCTCCAGCTGACTGACTCCATGAAGAAAACAGATGAAACTGTTGCTACACCTGAGGCAGCTTGATGTGATCTGAAACACTTTTCCTGTTTGACTCTATGAAGTTACCTGAGACGGTGAGACTGAGCGGCTGGCTCCTAGACCAGAAGTTATGGGAGAAAACAGAGACGTGGTAAACACAGCTGTAGGTTCCTTGGTGGGCGGGGCCTGCAGCAGAGAACAGGAAGAGGGCGGAGTGATTGACAGCTGGCAGGGTTGAGTTCTGTGTTGAGGTGGAGGTGATGAAGATGAGCTGGAAAGAACCGCCTTGGTACTGAGGTTTGATGGAGCATATGATGCTGAAATGTGAGCCAATGGGAACCTCAGACCGCTGTTTTATGACTGTGGAGACCCCGTCAGTGGAGGAAGAGAGGGAGATCTGTGGCTCCACCAACACACCTGGTAACAAGATAGAAACAGCTCCAGTTTATTATCGAGCAATCAATGAAAAATGTCATGAGACTGGTTAGTTGCCATGGTTATAAGCATGTATGTACATGACAGCTTCATCCATGGGAAGGGCTGTTAGAGGACAAGCTGAAGCACAGCAGAGAGGGCCTGAAAGTGGAATAGACTCTAATGTTAACGAGATTCATCTACAGGTTCAGAAGTTTTGCTTTAAGGTGTTTTATTAGCAACAAGTGAAACCTGGTGAAAAGTTACTAAACATGTGGAGAGTTCAGGATTACCTGAGCAGATCACCTCCAGGCTCTCATCACTGTTAAAATCATGCTGATAGAAACAGTCTCTCAGCAGTGATGATGACTGCAGACATATTAGATTTATCACCCACACAGGTCTGGATGATGATTCATTTGATGTTTTGGTTGAAACAACAGAACCACAACCCAGGTTAGAACAAACTGCAGCAGATGAGTTCTTGTTCCAGACACCAGACCAGACAGAGACTGCTGGTCTCCACTCATCCTGGTTAAACATCTCCAGCTTCCCAGCACAGCGACTGGCCTCTCCCATCAACCTGACTTTATCTTAATGTGAGAAAGACAGAAAAATATTGAATAAATGAAATAAAGCAGTGAACTGAATCGGGACTGTAGCTCCTCCCCTACCTGAGCAGGTGAGTCCAACAGCTTTACCAGGTAAGCTGGTGTTTCTGTCTGAACCTGAGCTTCTACAGTCCAACAGAGCAGCCTCGTTGCCTTCACACTGGAACTCTTTGCTCCATGGTGGAGCCTCTGTTTCTCCATAGAGCGCCCCCTGGAGGACTGAAGGAGGCCCACAGCCCAGCTCCCTACAGACCACCTCTGCATCCTGCTGGTCAAAAGCATCTTCACCCACTGAGGACCAGGACTGGTTCAGCTTCACCTCCAGTCTGCCTGAACACCAGTTAGTCCCATTCACCAGTCTGACTGAGTCTGGACAGAGAGAGGAAGAGGAGCATCAGACACCTTCAGTGACACAAAGTGACCAAGTTGTTTGTAACCAATATGAGGTCTGACTCGCTGCAGGAAATGCTTTTGTTTTGAAGGGCATGAAACTGGTATAAAATTGTGACGTGTGAAAAGAAAACTTCCCAAACAAACGCTATGTGCTGACACGTTGTACCGAGCACTCGCCAAACAAATCGGTATACTAAGTCATGGAATATCACATTAACAGGGTTGTCTCTGAGGATGATTATTGAACCTAAATGATTCTACTCAACGGTTAGTTGTTTGAGTTCTGGTACGTCACCGAATGTGTGGGTTGGGACGTTTTTGCAAAAGTAACACAAAACAAAGTCTTTGTAAAGCTTTTATTTATTGTTGGGTATACAATAACCCTCCTACTAGGTTGGTTTATGTTCAATGTTCATGTCTCCATTGTGTTATGTTGTAGATTCCTTTGATATGCTGGAATGATGTTTGTGACGGGAGTAAATGAATATGAAATACGCAGCGTAAATGTAACCATAGATATGACAAGAAGTGATGATAAAATGTATTTGTATACGTTTTAAAGAGGAAATTATACGTGTTGAGAAGTGCACTTAACCATGTAAATGTCTGTCATTGATTGTGATTGATTGTTAGGCTGGTCAGTACCGCAACTTTTCTGAAACCGTGAATGTTCTGTTTTTACACTGTTTAGGTCAGGTTTTTTAAACTCGCTGAACAAGCTGGGATGGCGAGCCAGTCAACCTCCGCTGCATCGCAGAAGGAAGTGAAACAAAACTTGAATGTGAACTGAACAAAAGCTGAGCTGATTGTAAAAAGGACATAGAAAACCAAGTATTGGAGGAACGGAATTTTCTCTGTTTTGAGACGTTTGACATTTTTTTGGACATTTGGGACTATGATGTACAGTCGTGGCCAAAGGTTTTGAGAATGACACAAATATTAGTTTTCACAAAGTTTGCTGCTAAACTGCTTTTAGATCTTTGTTTCAGTTGTTTCTGTGATGTACTGAAATATAATTACAAGCACTTCATATGTTTCAAAGGCTTTTATCAACAATTACATGACATTTATGCAAAGAGTCAGTATTTGCAGTGTTGGTCCTTCTTTTTCAGGACCTTCAAATGGACTGGGCATGCTCTTGTAGCGTTAGGGCTATGGCTACATAATTTATAAAATGATCAATAAGATGTAATAATCCATATAAATATGAATTATCAATCTTATTGATCTTTGAATGTGAATTTAACATTACTCCAGGTTCTTTTACCATAGGTGATCCGCACACTTCAGAATAATTCAGACAGAGTCAAGAAAATAGTTATAAAAATAAATGTAATACTATATTCCTCAATCAATGAGGACACAGGACAAATTATGATGCATGATGGTTAAAGCAAGATCCTGAGACAATGAAGTGATGGAATGTAAGCTAGATGTTACGTAGCTGAATCTACATTAAGAGTCTGAGAATCTCATGATGTCTGGGTTAAATCAATCTGGTTTAACAAATCATCAAATTAATAAAGACCATTTGACACCAGATTGCTGTAAGTCTACTACACCTTGTGTGGAGGTCCCGTTTGATCCAGGGTGTCAGAGAGAGGTCGGTACGGATAGGTTCTCGTGGCTTTGACCTCTTAAGGTATTGGCACAGTAGCTTTGGCCCCAAATACGAACCGTCTGGTCAGGGTACCTCACAGGTGACTGCAGGCAGCTGGAGGATTTGTTTGCATCAGAGGCAGCTTGCAAAAATGATTGACCTCTGGGTCAAAAAGAGAGGAGATGGTACGTTGTATGGCTTGGCTTCCCGGCCGGCCGAACCAAGAAGCTTAGCTAGAATTCTTACATGAACTTCGTGAACAGAGTGAAACTTGCAGGACTGCAAGCACGGCGTGAACAACTGAATTGTTTCGGGAAGCAGCAGTTTTTATCACTTACATGTTTATCAATTTGGACAAATCAGGTTTGGACAACTTAGAGTGGGCGTTATCAACTCCCTCAGACACCAGATCCTTTCAAACACTTAAGATGATTCATCCTTAATGTGGTGTAAATCTTATTAAACCTTAATCTGAATGCAAACTGATGGTAGCGCTCACCTTTTCTTCTCCGGACAAGCCTTTTTCCAGATGCCCCAAACAATCGGAAAGGGGCTTCATCGGAGAATATGACTTTGACCCAATCCTCAGCAGTCTATTCGCCATACTTTTTGCAGATCAATCTGTCCCTGATGTTTTTTTTTGGAGAGAAGTGGCTTCTTTGCTGCCCATCTTGACATCAGGCCATCTTCCAAAAGTCTACGCCTCACTGTGCGTGCAGATGTGCTCACACCTGCCTGCTGCCATTCCTGAGCAAGCTCTGCACTGGTGGCACTCCGATCCCGCATCTGAATCCTCGTTAGGAGACGATCCTGGCGCTTGCTGGACTTTCTTGGACGCCCTGAAGCCTTCTTAACAAGACTTGAACCTCTTTCTTTGAAGTTCTTGATGATCCTATAAATTGTTGATTTAGGTGCAATCTTAGTAGCCACAATATGCTTGCCTGTGAAGCCATTTTTTTTGCAACGCAATGATGGCTGCATGCGTTTCTTTGCAGGTCACCATGGTTAACAATGGAAGAACAATGATTTCAAGCATCACCCTCCTTTTAACATGTCAAGTCTGCCATTCTAACCCAATCAGCCTGACATAATGATCTCCAGCCTTGTGCACATTCTCAACTGAGTCAACAAGTCGATTACTGAATTGATCCCAGCAGGTCCTTTAATGACATGGAAATGCAATGGAACGTTTTTTTTTGGGATTAAGTTCATTTCCATGGCAAAGAAGGACTATGCAATTCATTTGATCACTCTTCATAACATTCTGGAGTATATGCAAATTGCTATTATAAAAACTTACCGTAAATCCTCTAATATTGGCCTGTATTCCATTACCAGCCGGGTCCCCTTTATTAGCCGGTCTCGCTGTCAGCGGGGGTAAATAAAGGCCGGTCTCTAAAACGTGGTTATTTTTTCAAATTTATTTATTTATTTATTTATTTATTTATTTATTTATTTATTTATTTATTTATTTATTTATTTATTTATTGTGTCCTGAAAGTAGTGCGTCACAAAAGACTTACTGAAACTACTGGGGTAAAGCCAGCCTCCACTCAGAGATTGACGGTAAAGTGAGCCCTCACTCGATTTTTCGAGGTGCACGCATACAACGTTTTACGGTAACAGCGGACTAGTGGATCATAATCTCCGGCTGCAAGATGAGCAGAAACAGAACGGAAAATGCTCACTTCATCACAGGTAAGGGCTTACTAAAGGTTTTTTATGGCGTTTTATTGAACAGTTATTTAGAAACGCAGCTACAAAAACAGCAGGTAAACAACTTGATACTGTTTTCATGTGACCTCACCGCAAATAGCTTTAAGAGTGCTAATGTTTTTAGCAGTTAGCTCAGTGTTGTAACGTGGCATTAATACCACCAGATCCGGTGTCCTAGTGGTAGAGTGTCCGCCCCGGGACTGGGAGACAGGGTTCGATTCCCGGTCGGGTCATACCAAAGACTTTGAAAAAATGGGACCCAATACCTCCTTGCTTGACACTCAGCACTAAGGGGTTGGATTGGGGGGTTAAACCACCAAATAGTTCCCGAGCGCGGCCACAGCTGCAGCTCACCGCTCCCCACGGGGATGGGTCAAATGCGGAGATGTAATTTCACCATTGAGTGATGAATACTTGGGACTTTAATAAAATCAAACATATGTACCAGAAATTTGGATTTAAAAAGGCTTAAAACGTTAGTTACAAGTAGATCCTAGCACATACTCACCGTTAGCATTAGCTATCATTACGAGTTAATTACATAACTAAAATAGCACATCTCACAAGCATAAACAAGACAACGGTCATTTAAAGCTTCTCCGGATCTTTAAATTGTTAACCAACCTGAAATAAAATAGTTGTAGGCTTTCAGACTCATAAAAGGCTTTTGGTTTGCAGTGTAATATGAGATTTGCCACACGAGATAGTTTGTTTGCTTCAGCGTTGGGTAAATCCTCCAGCATGTATGAAAAGTCCGACTTTTAAAATTATATGAGTCATAACCTAAAGGAAGATGCAATTTTTTTTGTGATATCGCGTCTGTGCCAGCTCACTTTCATCTGTCACGCTGTGTTTTATAGTAGAGCAAAACACTTCCTGTCCACTATTTGAGTTCAGTGCGACGGCAGGGTCACATGAGGGAAACCCAGCAATCATCACTTTTGATTTGCACATGAGACTTCAGTCACCGCTCAAATAGACACAAAATCTTGTTTTTATTCATTCTACTGGTAGTTTATTTTGCTCAAATTTAAATAGAGGCCTGCCTCTAATTCTGGCCTCCTTCCAATAAAGGCCTGAACCAGGATGTGCTTGAGTAAATAAAGGCCCGGGCCTGTATTAGAGGATTTACGGTAAGCAGCAACTTTTCCAATTTCCCGTATTTGTGTCATTCTCAAACTTTTGGCCACGACTGCAACTCCTTGAGGAAGGACAAATTTCTTTGTTTTGCATTTGTTTATTGTTGTTATATATTTTGTTTATGCATGCCAGTCGTTTTCTGATCAGAAAGCCCCTGACTGCCAGCATTTTTGAGCGTTTTTACTGTTTTATGAAGTCACAGAACATTGTGCTCTATGATCATGTAAACACCAAAACTACCAAAAGAAAGAGTAGACTGACTTCTTACATAAGGAAGAATCATTGTATTTCTAGCTTTATCTGTTCTTTCACAATCTGTTGTCGAAGCGTGAGCTGCAGAAGCATTTCCGGTTGGCGATTGCTTTTTTTCAAAGCAGCGTCCCAAAACGATCTCTTAATTCATTGATTTTCTGCTTCCTGATCACGTGATGTGTGACATATACGGATGAAGATCAGCTTTAGACACGTGATGGTTATTCTCATGGTGCAGGGGATCGGTGCAATTGACAACTAGTTGTCAATGGCAGTGAGCGGTTGGATTTGAAAAGACAACTATTGTCGTCAATGGCAGTCAATGAGTTAAAAATATTGTACATGAGCTCAGTCCTAAGACTGTTCTGGCTCAATAGAAGAACCAACTTCTGATTTCAAACTAATATCTCATGTTGAAAGTTGTTCAAATGATGTGAGTGTTACAAATTGGCGAGCCAGCCAGGAGTCTTCTGATTGTGAATACCAAAACAAAGAAAAATGGATTTTGTTGTGCAGTCTGGTGTCATTGTAGCACATCAGGGTTTTCTATAGAGGTAATTGATGGTGGCACACTTCCACAGCAATAAATGCTGCCACACCCTCAGAATGATGATTTTTTATTTATTAAAACAATGTAAAGCATATGATATATATATATATATATATATATATATATACAAAAATTAAAGGAACACTTTAAAGAAACACATTAGATACATCAGATCTCAATATGAAGTTGGATATCTACACAAATAACGACAGGGCAATGTCTTAGGAACAAAAGATGCCAAGTCTTTTAATGGAAATAAAAGTTTTCAGCCTACAGAGGGCTCAATTGTGTAGACACCCTAAAATCAGAGTGAAATGAAGATGTGGCAGGCAAGTCCATTATTTCAAAAACTTAATTTCTGCAACTCAAAATGCTTTTCAGTATCTTGTGTGGCCCCCACGAGCTTGTGTGCATGCTTGACAACGTCGGGGCATGCTCCTAATGAGACAACGGATGGTGTCTTGTGGCATTTCCTCCCAGATCTGTGTGAGGGCATCCCTGAGCTCTTGTACAGTCTGAGGAGCAACCTGGCGCCGCCTAATGGACCCAAACATAATGTCCCACAGATGTTCTATTGGGTTTAAGTCAGGGGATCGTGAAGGCCATTCAATTGTTTCAATTCCTTCATCCTCCAGGTACTGCCTGCATACTCTTGCCACATGAGGCCGGGCATTGTCGTGCATTAGGAGAAAACCAGGACCTACTGCATCAGCGTAGGGTCTGACAAAGGGTTCAAGGATTTCATCTGGATACCTTATGGCAGTCAG
>SSNS01001516.1:5230-19659 GCA_006937985.1 Aphyosemion australe | reverse complement strand
TTTTCGGCATTCGGCAGTGAAACAGCTGACATACGAAGCGCTGTTTAATATCCGCGGGGACCGGCGCAGGGATACGAATGACAAAAACTAGTCCCGTTGTAATGTGACGTTGTAAATTTTTTCTCTTTGTTTGTGAGATGTAAATTAGCCATGCTTTCAGAGGCTAATCCTTTTGTGAGGCTAAACGGCGCAGATAAAGCGCCCCCGAAACTAGCCAGAACTACGTTTATGAATCACTTCTCCCCTGAAAATCTCTGAGCAGGGGTGTGTGTGTGAAATGGGTCAAAGTTTACAGAGCACTGGGTGGGTGAAGGAACACATAAAACTTAATGTCTAAAAAAGCGAACTTTTCCTTTAAAATTTTCAGCAATTTCAGCAAATTTGGTATCAAAACGTTCAGCTCGTTAAGCTCTTTCCCGCTATTACTTTTGGTATTGATATGTTTAACCAACACTTGGTTTGATACCAGAACCAGGGTCAGAACCCCATAACCAGAACCAAAGCCAGAATCAATACACTCTCTCTCTCTCTCTCTCTCTCTCTCTCTCTCTCTCTCTCTCTCTCTCTCTCTCTCTCTCTCTCTCTCTCTCTCTCTCTCTCCCTCTCCCTCTCTCCCTCTCTCTCTGTCTGTCTTCCTCCCTCCCTCCGTCTCCCTCCCTCTTTCTCTTTCTGTCCCTCACCTTTTCTCTGAAAAATATGTTACTAATATGATTATCCAAACTCAAAATAAAAAAAGAAGAAAGTGGCCTTCTTTGAACTAAAGTTTTCACAAATTACCACCTGGAATTTATGGATAAATTATGTAGAATTAATTAATGTAGAATAATCTAATCCAGATCTGAAGAGTCTAGGTGTTGTAGTTTTTACACTAGACCAGACCTAAGGTGGGTCAGTTGCAATAAAGTTTGTTTTTTACACAAATCAAATAAAGGTTTAACCAATCACAAACTGTTCTTTAAGGACTCTGCTATCAGTCTAATATAATCTAGTTAAACTCTGAATAATCTAAGTATTGTAGTTTTTAGCAGAGCCTGTTCTAATGTGGTCTACAGGTGAAACTCAAAAATGAGAATCTGGTGTAAAAGTCCACTTATGTCAGTAATCCAGCTCAGACTGAGAGACCATCTAAAGGCTCAGGAACCCTCTGCAGGTGTTCTGGATTCATCAGCTGATTAGAGTGTGAGTCTAGAATATTCAACCTTTTCACTATATTTTAATTGAGATTCTGATTGTGGGGTTTTCATCAGCTGTAGCCAGAATCATCACAATTATAACAAATAAAGGCTGAAATATCTGGCTTTGCATGGAATGAGTCTGTCTCATAGATTAGTTTCACCTTTTAGGTTCAATTACTGCCACTCAGGTGTTCTTGTGCCTTTGATGAGCCTCAAGCTTCACTCAGCAGAGGCAGCTGGGTTTGGGTTAAGTTCAGACTTCAGCATCAACCCTGTTATGACCAGAAATCTATCAGACAAACAGATTAGGATTTGTTTTGCTCTCAATGGGAAATTATCAAATGAAATTGATGTAAATATGACTACAACAACTAATTATAGGATACTATTGGACTGGAAGGCTGTGAACCAGAGACAACAGGACAGAAGTGAAGGTTTGTGCATTTAACAAAACATTTAATAAATAATCAGAGCTGCTGTAAAATATTCTCCAATCCACATCCAGACAGAATCACTGTCTCTTCTGTCTCCTGATCAGCAGCAGCTGGGATGTTTATGCTCACAAAGTTTTTCTTTTTTTATCAACATTCCCACTTTCAAGTGCAGCTCACTCCTCCTCTTGTTCTGACTTTTTTTCTTGTGCTTATTCTCATCCGTTTGGATGCATCTCCACCTCCATGTTTCCACCTGCCTGTCGGCGCATCTGACCACTGGTTGTTCAGATGCTGCTGCTGTCAATCATTGCGGGAGCGTGCACGGTGTCGGATACCTCGTCTTTGTTCTCTCCTCCTGCCTGGGCTAACTGTAGCTGACGGTGATGTGCGCGCCGCGCGCAACAGCGATGCGCATTTGGAGAGAATGAGTACTCGTGCGCAAAACGAGGCCCCTCATGGAGCGCGTGTTCTGCGTATCGAGATGGGCCCACTTAAAGCTCTGGATTTGCTCAAAAAAGATGTTTGCGCTCAACAAGGTTGTAGTTCTCTTGTGGTGTGAGCAGAGCGCGCTGGGAGTGCAGCTTGTAATAAGCACGCACGATTTTATCAGTTGGGAGGCGCGGATCAGCTGGAGAAACATATCAATGATGGAACGTACGAGAATTTTTGACGTAACACCGGTGCGCAGAGGTGCGGGTTAATGATCAACAGGAAAGGGAGGGGGAGAGGGGAAAAGAGCGAGAGAAACACGGAGGGACCAGACTGTTAGTAAAGTTTTTGAGCAAAACTGCTGGGAAAGTGTGGGTGTTCAGCCTCCTCATTAGAAAAAGTGTGGAACACCCACATCCCCCACGGGTGTGACGCCCATGCCCAGTGCCCCCCCCAATTCCTGCTCTCTGATTGGCCGAGAGAGTTCAAGCTCATTCTGGGTTAACAGAAATATGCACCCAGACATGTTATACATCAAATCAATCGGCTTGGTCTCAGGAAACCAGCCGTCCGCCATCCCTGCTCTCTGATTGGCTGAGAGAGTTCAAGATTCTTCCGGGTTAACAGAAATACGCACCTAGACTTGTTATACATCAAATCGATCGGCTTGGTCTTAGGAAACCAGCTGTCCACCATCCCTACTCAATGATTGGCTGAGAAAGTTCAAGCTTATTCTGGGTTAACAGAATTATGCACCAAGACATGTTATACATCAAATCGATCGGCTTAGACTCAGGAAACCAGCCGTCCACCATCCCTGGTCTTTGATTGGCTGAGAGAGTTTTGAAACTTCAAAGTTCAATTTCTGCTATTTCTAACAGTTTCATTTTGATTACATTCAGGTAACTTTGACAATTAAATTCACTTCAGTTCTAAGGCATGTTCATCTATCAGTTTCAGCTGCTAAAATTCACAGTTCAGCTAATTGTGAAAATGTAACTATTAAACATTATCACTACGATCACGTGATCCCGGACGCCGCCTTCTCCCAAAACTCCCAACTCCTTTTTCCCTGCTACGCTTCGCTCAGCGGAGCCGACACTAATATATCCCTCCACTGCATACTGTAACCCTTTTGCCTCGATCTGGATGATATTGAGGAGGAATTGCTCCAAAAAATGTCGCTGACACGCATCTGTCTACTTTCCATCGCGGAAATCTGCCGAGCTGCAATATTTGATCCACTTATTGTCGGACTTGGCAACAGTAACTAAGGGGGGGCGGGGCTCGGCGAAAGGTCAATTGCCCTAATGTTTGTTCAGCCCTAAGCCTTGTTTTCCTGCTACGAACTGGGGCCACAAGATCCAAAGCAGCCATACTTGGCAAATTAAATTTGGTAAAAACGGTTCGTACGGGTGCTTGAAATCCTTGAAAATGCTTGAAAAACAAACTGCACAGTTTTGTATATAAGATCACCCAAGTTAGTTTGATGAAAAAACTCAATTTGTTATTTTTGTTAACGTTAAAATCTAGAGAGCGATTATTTCGCCTTTAGTAAACACGGCTGCGGCTGTTCTGAGAGGGTCCGCTCCTTTCTGTAGCACCAGTGTGTGAGCAGCAGACTCCTCCTACTATAGAGACCAGCCACTGGACCGACGGTGTCCTCTGGCTTCGCTATGAAGCAGACCTACTTCAACCATGAAACTTTTATGCTAGTCACGTGTGTGAGAGCCCTGCTTTGGGTCTGGGATCCAGCGGGTTCTTCTGTGATAATTAGTTATGAAACCAAGACTGGAGTAGAGCAGGGTACCGAAAAAATGGTAAGAAATATATTTTTCTGTGCTAAAAAGTTTGTTATGAGCCGCAAAGTCTTGTTCCTCCCGCTGCAGCGGGTCACGTCAGACGTCGGCTACTCCCATTCACAAACTTTACAAAACACTTCCGAGTTCGCCAGCTAATAAAATACCGACAAAAATCAAAGACTGCATCCGGGGAAAGTAAACAGCAGCAGAGCTAACTGTAACACGTGTGTTCAGATTTGTCACTAAACATGTAAATACCAGTCATTTAATAAAGCACGTCGTCGTTCATGGCATGTGAGCCGAAGCATGGACCGTGTTTGGCTGCAAAAGCAGACCCGAGTTCGCGTGGCAAGCCATTTTATCATTTAATCAACAGCTAGTAATTCCTATTTTACATAGCAGCAATATAATTAATCCTAGTCCAGATCATATTCTTACTACTCACAATTGAAACTAAACATACCAACATGTATTTTTACTAGCAGAAATACAATGCCTAAAACCTATTTGTTCATCAAGTATAATTATTTATTTTAATCAATTAATGGTTCTGCAGATGGAGGGAGGGTTGAGATCAGATATTTCAGTAATGGGTGGTAATAGTCAGAAATTTAGCAGGAGCAGGATTTTAAAATAGCTTCTATAAGAGCTGCAAAAGTAGGAGCAAAACTTGACCTTAAACACATTTCAAAATGTAAAATGTGATGTTTTTATTTACTTTGTCCCTGCTTTGTGGAAGATTACAAGATAATATTTATAATTACGTTCTGATCACATTTTTTTGCCCCCAATTTGTGTCATAGGATTTTGAAACCAAGTCCCAATCCAATACCTCAGCAATGCATTCAATTAATAAGAAGAAAGTAGAAAACATCCAAGTTGTCCTTTCAGATTTATTTATTTGTAACTTGGAATATAATAGAATACTTTATTTGTCTGAAACCAAACAGTAACAGAAATTTGTCTTTTAACAGGGCTCAACTTCCTGTTTTCATGCCATTTCCTCAGATTAGCTGCCAAAAAACATCACTCTGTCAGGAAGAACATTGATAAGAAACGTGTTAATATTAGGAATATGTTTGATAATAGCCTCATTGCTCATAATTCAAATTGTTTAAATAGTGTATGGCTGTGTTTAGCGATAAGCATTACTATGATTGTATCCATGTTGCGGCCGGCAGGCTCGTACCGTGGCTCTAGGAGACTGCAAAAACCAACATTTGCAACCAGTCATCCAGTGTGATTAATATATGGCTATCTTGGCTGTGTTTTTGCTGTCAGTAGACAGTTTCTCTTTGTCTTTTAGTGTATCTTTGAGTATCAGATGGCTGTGTGTTTTTGTCCGAGTTGCTTCTGTGAACTGGGAGAGCAGGGTGTTTGGTTTTAAGGTAACAGACTAGAACTAAAAGCAGACAGGTTAAAACTAAGCCATTTTCATTTTGTTTGACAATTTCTATCTGAGGATGAATTAAGGTCAAGCTAGTTGCTTTATAAGGTTATATCCAATATTTTTCACCTGATTCCAATAATTTAAAATCACGTGATCAGGCCCGATTTTCGATCCTGTGCTCGGATAAGATCATCCCTATTATCTAACAGTAATAAATTATTTCATATGATAGTGAGGTGAAACTGTACTCTTGAGTCCTTATATATTGTTTTGTCTTTGCCGTATGGTGCTTGAAAAGTTAGAAAATTTACCTTGAAAAGTGCTTGAATTTGTCAGTGGAAAAAGTGTAAGAACCCTGTAAAAAGATTCTCAGTGTTTAAGAACACTGTGGACTGTTCACATAATGTAGTGCAAAACACCTCTGTAAATTCAGTGGCTGTAGTTGATGTAATCACTCGACGCCAGTTAGCACAAACCAATTTCCTAGAGGGTTGAGTAGGGGGAATAAAGTCAAAAATAACAGGCATGTAGTCTGAAAAAGTTGCATCCTTAATATTCAAGTTACATACAGGTAAGCCCATTGAGAACACTAAATCCAGAGTGTGACCCAGCTCATGTGTAGGACCATTAACAAATTGATAAAAATTAAAAGAATCCAGCACATTTAAGAAGTCCAAAACCAAAGGCCTGTCAGTGCAACAGACATGAATATTAAAATCTCACAGAATTAAAACCTGGTCATATCGTGGCATAACCCCACCCAAAAATTCAGCAAAATCATTTAAAAAGCTGGAATCATACTTTGGAGGGCGATAAATCAAGATGATTAGCAGCACAGGTGCTGAGCTCAGCTCAATCATTCACAGTTCAAAATTACTATATGAAATGCTGGGGGATAGCTGCTTACAGTTAAAACTAGATTTAAAAACAATTAGCAGACCGCCCCCACGACCCGTGGACCTAGAGACATTAAATTATGAACAGCTCCCAGGTAGCAGCTCAGAAAGAGTACTGGAATCTCCCATAGGGATCCATGATTCAGTGACACAGAATAAATCCAGTTCTGCAGTAATAATGAAGTCTTTAAGAATAAAAGTTTTGTTAAGCACCGACCTCGCATTCACCAGGCCAAACCTGACAGCTGGCAGATCTGCTGTTACGGTTTGACGGTTTAACGTGTTATCAGATTTATCTAATTGATCAGTTTCATGAATTACAGCTAGAGTCCGAACCCAATGTAAATTATTTAAGTTCCTGCATGCTACAGAAATATTGCAGTGTTTGGGCCTTTGATTTATGATAACAGGGATATGTGACACACCCTGACTATGGATTGGACTCACCGAACGTCAGACACAGTCTCTGCTGGATGAAGTTAATGTAAACTCCATATTCATGGACAGAAGCCGGAACCCCTGGAGGTTTAGATGTACTCCATCAGACTTGAAGAGATATGGACGGTTTAAAAAAACCATAAAATTATCCACAAACGGAATGCCAACTTGGCAGCAGTAGCCTTTCAGCCATGTGTGAAGCTGACGAGCACGGTTGAACCTGACATCTCTGAAGCTGGGACAGGGCAATGGACCAGAGATGATGAGTCGGCGGTCTGATTGCATGAGAGTGTCAATAAGACGTTTGAAGTCTAGTTTGAGCGTCTCAGACTGCATGTTCTTCAGGTCATTGTGTCCCACATGAATAACAACAGATGCAGCAGAAGGATTCTGATCCAGCAGTACTGGAATTTTTGATTCTACATCCAGGACACATTCACCAGGATAACAGAAGGTTTTAGCTGCAGGAAGATTGAGAAGTCTTACCATAGAACAGCCCAGGACCAGAACAGATGACCCATACCAGGGGCCTCATTTATCAAATGTTCGTAGAAACGTTCCTATATTCCCTCCTACGGATGAAATTTAGAATGTGTGTACGAACAGTCAATGTCCTGATTTATGAAACATGCGGTGGCCTTTCGTACGCATGTTTCTCCGCAATCGTCTGATGATAAATCCCACCTGTGCGCATTCAGGCGCGCGTGTCCGTGTATCGTCATTTACATACAGAAACGCCCTGAATTAACCATATTTGGTCACACTACGTCCTCAGGTCGGGAGGGGATTCCCTGGGTTCTTCCCAGACAAAAAAAGACAAACTTTATTGACAGCGAGATCGAAACACCGGACACTTGACCACGCGTGTATGATCGGGGAGCAGAGGAGGTTCTGGAGGTTGTTTTATGTGTAAAATAGAATCTGGAATCGGATCAGTGCGCTGCGCTCACGGAAGAGCCGTTCCCTCCAGAGTGCACTCTGCTCTGCTAAATCCTCCAATAATAAGAATAAGAAACGATCTTTTATATAGCGCATCTCACAAAAAATCACGATGCGCTTCACAAGGACAAAAGAATTTTATTAAATTACAACATAATAAATAAATAAATGCAAAATGATTTAAGATCATAAAATGGGAAGAGTAAACATTGTGATTACAAAATAACACGAAATCAGCCGTTCTACAATGTCAGATTCCCGTGGGTCACGGGTGTTTTAGCACCAATAATGTGACACAGCTGTTTTTCCACCAAAATAATTATTTATTGGGTAGAATAATTAGTGGATGAGGAACACGCGTGGATCACTGAGACCTTCAGAATTGCTGTTCCCTCGTTCTGCCACTAGATGCTGTTCCTACGCATGGTCAGAGCTGTTCTTATATTTAGTGCAAATTAAATTAAGTACAAATTGGTAAATACCACACAATGCGTAAAATCGTTCCCACTCACAAAAAATGCACAGATCTGTTCGTAAGTACGGTTGATAAATGAGGCCCCAGGATGGCTGCATTTTGTTCCTTCTAAATATTGAGCCATGTTTTCTGGCCGTGGAGAACCAGACCTGGGCTGTGAGGCTGAAATGAGGGCTGAGTATTTCCTGAACTGAAGATCGCTTGGTGATTGGGAGCAAAACGCCTGTGATTAACAGCATCCAGAGGGATCCTACTGCCGCTGAGCCATTTTAGGTGACATGATGCCAGCCGCGTCGATACCCACCGCGTCGGGATGGCGCAGTTTTCCCCATCTGGTGGGCCGTTTACAGTTCCCGTAGAGGAAGTGTTAGGGATTTTCCCAATCAACCTAATTACCTGACGCTGAGGAGATAAGGCAGAAAGACAAAATAAGACACATAGAACCGTTTGCAAAGGGTGACAGACCAACTCAGGACAGAGTACAGTCTGCCCCGAGCGGCTGCCAGCAGAGTTTATTTAAAGTATGAGATAAGGAAGTGGGTGTGTTCAGATGTGTGTGTGTGTGTGTGTGGGTGTGTGTGAGATACAGAATGAAATAGAGAAGCGGTACAGGATTCAGAAATCCTATAACATAATCCCTCCTGTTTATGGTATGTATACATAACATGCATGAAACATCATTAATCATGACTTCAGGGAAGGGGGAATGGATAAAACCCGGAAAGGTGGTCGTCATGAAAATCATAAACCCCTAGAGGGTACAAGGAGAGCAAATCAATAAACCAAAATAAGCGTCAACAGCAGAATCAAAACAAAAAAACCTCGGCACGGTGCGTGAAATCAGTAGAAGCAATCACATGACGGGAAATTACAGAATGTGAAGCTGCAGCTGTGCTGCAGTCAGTAATCAGTACCACAACACCAATAATGTCATCATAAGCATCATTCCAGTAAAACCGTAGAGCAAAAATCATCATTGACAGTCGGGATACCAGAAGACCGGCCAAATCAGAAACATCAAAATCAACAGGAGTGGCAGGTGTGTGAGCCAAACCAGCAAAATAGTGAACAAGTGAAACATGAACCATATAGGTGACACAAAAACCTCAATACATGGTACAATGCAGCATGAAAACATAGCAAGAAAACAAGAAAAATAATGACAGGAATCAAATATCGTAGCAATAAATTGTAATAATTATTGTAATAAATTGTACCAGGAACCGGAATTCATCTATTCCCAGAAGATGAATCCTCCTGGAACACTGAGCTCATCAGCTTTTTTTTGAGATAAGAGGTTGTTCATGTGTGTAAGGGTGGTGGTGATGTCGCCGGCTGTGTCAGGTAAAAAAGGCGTCTGAAACCAAGAGCATGACCTACGACATGGCAAAGGCCCCCGTCAGAGGCCAACAGAAGGTCAGGCGATGGTGATGCATTAACATGTTCCTGGACGCTACCATGAAAGGTGGAAAACCTGAAAAACCTTGGGAAGGGAGTGCAGTGAAGTTTTCTAGCTGAATGTGTGGTCTATATGTGGTGTGCTCAAACCAGTGGGGACTGCAAAAACGTCAGTACAATTGATTCTTATCAAATTGTCAAGCCATGATGAATACTGTGTCAGGGCAGAAGTGTCAGTGTGTAACCAATGATCATTTGGGCCAGTGGAGTATCGTATGGATGAGCTAAACTATACAGAATATAAAAAACATCAACTGAACTTAACGCTTCAGGCTTCAGAAGTGATGACTCATTGAGGGAGTGTGGAATCAGTGAGCAGACGTAGCACGACGCAATGACCTGTGACTGGTGCTGCTCGGACGATGGCAGTGACCGATGCAAACCAGGAGTTCCCTCCCAGCAGTGGTGTGTCCAGACGAAGTCCCTCCGTCCCAGGAACCGTGAAACCAGGGTGCAGTTAGGGTGTGTGGGTCCAGATTTTCCATCCCAATCTGGAGTCTCTCTTCTGTCTTGTCTTCCTGTGACGTCCAGACGGGTCCACGAGTGCAGGTGACGGTCCATCTCTATGGTCGGTGGGCAGGGTGGAGCCCCGTCCCACCATCGTTGCGGTCCAAGCTCCGTTCCATCTCCAGTGCCCCAGGCAGCAGCCGCCGTTCCAATCCCTCTGTCAGGTGCTGAGAGGCGGGCCACAGAAGAGGCCACATTCACGTACCATCAACATCATCAGAGTGAGGCATCCTGTATGCCTGTAGCAGTCGTCCATCTTCACCGGGGGTTGAGATGCTCGTGACCTGTTGTCATGAGCCCCTTTGAAGCCCGGACTTTGTTGCCGCCCTAGTGGCAGATAAGTGACTTTGATGAGTTTACCATGAGAAAGGTGGATCCAAGATGGCCTCTCAGCAACTTTCGCAGCAGTGGGGGTAACGAGCAAGACTTGAAGTGGACCGTCCCAACGTGGAGAACTCCAGGTTTCTCGTTTAAGCACTTTGATCCGGACCCAACTTTCTGGTTTCACGACCTGTGAGGGCGAAAAAGCACAAGAGGGCTCTGCGAGATCATTGTATATTTAGACTTGTTTCCTCAGAAAACACTTTAATCATCTGTTTCAGAGCATCTAGTCATCACCTCATAAACAAAATGTGTTCCAATGCCTGACCTGATAACAGAAGGAATTCCATAAGTAGGGAAAAATGGTTACATAACACCTGTGCCACTGTCAAAGCATCATATTTCGTTGTAGGGTTAAATTCTGGCCATTGGGATAATGTATTTATCACCACAAGGGAATAGTTCGCTCCATGCCTCTGTGACAATTCAAGAAATCCATGTGTATGTGTGAAACGGGTATTCTGGCGTAGGGAAACTCCCCGGCCTTGAGCATCGTTTCTCATACAAATCAAACATTTCCCACCATAGTCATTAGCAAAAGAAGAAAAGTTTACATCAGGGGTCCCCAATCCTGGTCCTCAAGGGCCGGTATCCAGCAGGTTTTAGTTGTAACTCTGCTTCAACACACCTGATTTCAATTAGCAGGCTTCAGCAGAGCTTGATGAGCTGCTGCACAGGTGATTCAACCACTGAATCAAGTGTGTTTGAGCAGAGAAACCACAAAACCTGCTGGATAGCGGCCCTCCAGGACCAGGATTGGGGACCCCTGGTTTACATTGTGGATGTTTCGTGTTGAGGTGTGAGTGACGGTATATCCGAGGTGTGTGTGGCTACGTGGATGCTTGGTGTGAATTGCGGTGTGCATGCTATTCATGTGTGAGCCGGAGAACAGAGCGTGTGTGTGTTGCTGACCAGAGGGAGGAGTCCTGCACGTGTGTGTGTGCTGGGGGTGTGGCTGAGAAGGTTCTGGTTCTGATCTGATTGGGTTTTGGGTGCGTGTGTAAAACGCTGCTTGTGTATTGGACTGGGAGAGCGAGCGTCCATGTGTGTTTTCCTAAGCAGAGGCCGTCGCAATCTAGGTTCTAAATTATAATAAACAAACCACTCGCAAAGAAGAATTACTACAGTGTGGGAAGACATGGTTATCAACTGTTTTTGTTACCGCGGTAGAGGAGGAGCTGCATTGAGTCTGGACGACGACCTTGGCACCAGCAATTCTTCAACTGCTCTGCACCAAGATGTTAAAAATAATAATAATAATAATAAAACAGGCCTGAATCAAACAGCTGCTCAACCTTGGAGCAGCCTAACTGTCTGCATAAAATAAATATAACTTTGCAGAGACAAATAAGTCAGTTAGTGGACTCTGACATTTGTGGTTCTATGACGTGGTGTGTTTAACTGGACATGTTCGAGGTCTGCTGGCTGTGGCTGGATGAATATAAATTTACAGTACCCTTTGTATTTATTTTCTCCCCCCGCTAAATAACTGTAATTTTTTCCCTCCTTCACTCTGAAAGTGAGAATTCTGCCACACTTTTGGTGGCAAAAGTCCTTGAAGGGCCCAGACAAACATGGCTTTATTTTCTTTTGCTTCCCCAGCATATGACATACTGGTTGTCATGTCAAATTAAAATCAGTATTTCGCAGGTAACTTCAGCTATGAATTTTTTCCCTTTAATTGACTTAATTCAATTCAAAATAAACAAATAAAACATCTAACCCATAAGAGATACATAACAAAAAACTCAACTTTGAATGAAAAGGAGCAGAATGAAGAAAAAATCTTATAAGTTCTGCCCCCTTTCCATCTCCACAGTTTCCATTTCTCAGACACATATACAGATTCATTTTTAAGTATTTCCTATTCTTATTTCCAGAGCGATCATGACCATTGGCTTAATGTGAACTCTTCATAATTACTTGGTACACTCAATTTTGTACATTTTCTGACGTTTAAATGCGAGGGAGAGACCATATGAGTTTTATGTGGAGCAGCTAATGCTTCTCATTGACTCTTGTTCTGGTTAGAGATAATTAGAGTTGTTTGGAGAAGCTTCCGGTATCCTCGCGATCCAGCTCTCATTCCTGGGTTTGTTTGTGGACCTCGGTGTGAGTATTCTCTGGAGGCTTTGTGTTTTTCCTCCTCCCGAGTTAAGTTAAAGCTTGCTGTAGTTTTCAGTCCTCTTTTTGATTAACCGGGATTAACCCCGTTTTGTGTAGCTATAGTTTGGTTGTTAAGCTTGTGCCTAATAATTTGGCCTTGTTGCGCGTTTAGTGCAAGCTTTTGTGCGTTTTATCTCCCTCAGGGACGCTTTTTGTTCACAAATCCCTTTTATTAAAGGTGTTTAGGTTAACTTCAGTTTAGTAGTAAATCACCTTCTTGTGTTAAACCTTCCTGGATTTCCTAGACCAGCCCATAATCACTAGTTCTCTTTACAAATATCCTCTGAATGTTTGTTGGCTTTATACATAGTTGTAAGATATCCCAGTCTTTTAAATCCTGAAATTTCAGTAATTTATATTTGAAGAGCAACGGGTTTGATGGATCTCTACAGCCACTATAGTTGATGACTCTCCGAGCTCTTTTCTGTAGAATAAATAAGGGTTGTGTATAGCTTTTGTATGTCGCTCCCCAGATTTCTACACAATAAGTCAAGTATGGAACAATCAGTGAATTGTACAATACCAACAAACCAGAATTACCAGTAAGAATTTGACTTCATGTAATGCTCCTAAGTATTTGGCAATTTAACCTTTTATGTAACTAATATGTGATTTCCAGGTCAAGTGTTCATCAATAAACACTCCAAGAACTCTTGTTTCTTTTACCCTTGTGATTTTAGTCCCAATGACACATCACTGTTGTGTTTATCTTTAACTGTAATTTTATTATGTCTCATAATTTTATTATAATTTTATTATCCATTAATTCTATCATCCATAAACCTGTTTATGCTGTATTCAACATCTATCATTATTATCAGTACTCCATTAACATAAATCTGTCTAAAAACACCATTCATGCATCATACTTCTCTCCCGTCTCATCTATGTATTTTATTTTATTCATTATCTTATTGCTATCTACTAATAACAAAGTGCCCCCTTGACTCCCAAGGCTCTAAGTTCGCCCCTGTGAGAAACCCTCCTGCTGCTTGGTTTCTCTCTGTCTCTCTGCCGGAGAGAAACACACACATAGCTCTCTGTGTGTGTGGACGTAAAACAGGTGATTTCTTAACTACACCTTCAGTCTTTTCACAGATTCTTCAACCAATAGGAATTTCAATGTTCAGAGGCAATAATTTAAGGTATCCAATATGCAGTTTCGAAATTAACAGGTACTGCAACCCCTAAATCGCCTGGGCTCCGCCTCTCATCACTGAAATGCCTTCTATCATCTTAATTGATTTGTAGGAGGTCTACACTTAATATTTAATCACAGTTTGAACTTTGAAAGAAGTTTCCGATTTATTTTCCCAAGTGTACAAGACCTAGCCTAGTGAACTAGACGAATTCTTGCTTTGCAGAGTTTGGTCTAGGCACGCTTCATTGGAACCCTCGCAGCCCAAACCACTGCTGTGTCTATCCAATCACAACTCGCTATAGTTTTGGTTGGGCCAATCACAGCGCTCTATATCATGGGCCAATCACAGAGCGGGAGTAGCCGATGACGTCAGTGCTGCGGCCGCGAACGCCGCGAACCCAAGCAACATGGCGGCAACTCGGAAAACACGTTCGTTTGAAACGGCTTTGTCATCAACATTGGATTATTTAGACTCCAACGTGCGTAAGTCTGTCTGATATACTTAGCGGCTTCTTATTTTTATCAAACAAAGTAGTGCAATGTCCCAGTACACCTGATATTCGCGTGTTTTTCATACAAAAACGACAGAAATCATTGAAGCTAGACGCTATTAAAGCCTCCCGCTTTTCCGTCGCCGTGATTACGTCATGTTGTTCGTCACTCTGATTGGTCCTAGCGCTATCCAATTGCGTGCTGACATTTTGAAAGACAACCGTAGATCCCGCCTCACGACTGAGAGCCGTCAATGGTTCGTGGCCAGACTATATATTCACATATATAGGATGGCTTGCCAGGCTA
>SSNS01001515.1:5530-19673 GCA_006937985.1 Aphyosemion australe | reverse complement strand
CACATTTAGATGATGGTTGAATCACTGTTGATTTAGCGTTGGTATGGTTGAAAATCCAATGTTGATTCAACATAAAATCAACTGAAATTTAAACATAAATTCACATTTAGATGATGGTTGAATCACTGTTGATTTAGCGTTGGTATGGTTGAAAATCGAATGTTGATTCAACATAAAATCAACTGAAAATTCACATTTAGATGATGGTGGAATCACTGTTGATTTAACGTCAGTAAGGTTGAAAATCCAATGTTGATTCAACGCTAAGCCTAGGGGACATTTTCCATATCCATTCAACGTCAGGATTCAATGCAATTTCAACGTTTCTGCCAAACCATATTTAAACGTTGATTCAACTGAATTTTGTTATCTGGGTAGTGTCAGTGTGTTTACAGCAATCCTCATACTAAGCAAGCATGTAGCGACAGTGGAGAGAAAAACTCCCTTTTAACAGGAAGAAACCTCCAGAGGATCCTGGCTCAGTATGAGCAGCCATCCACCGCGACTCACAGGCAACGGCGTTGGGTAGCCAAAGCTGTGCCGCCTATCAGAGAGGCTTCTGCTCTGTGGCATGGCTTGGAGTCACAGCTATCTTCAGAGACTCTGTCCGAGCTCCAGCTACCTCCAACTGCCCGTCCAGACAGAGGGACTGAACCTGCAGAGGACCCAGCTGAGGTCGCTCGACTGCGAGCGGAAATGGCCTGGCTCCGGAGTGCCAGATAGAAACACTAACCCCCCTGGCATTCGGGGTGGCTCCAGGGGTCCAGTCGGCTCTGCTCAAGGCCCAGCCAGATCCAGACAGAGAGACTGAGCTGGCAGATGGGCCAACAGCGGTGGCTCTCATGCGAGCGGAGGTGACCCGGCTCCAAGCCCTCATCAGTCTTCTGGAGTTCCAGAGCGATACGCTGTCCACCCTGGCGTTCCAGTTGTTTCCAGACACCCAGGCCGGGTTCCAGTCTTCAGAGACCCAGTCGGGGTCCAGCCCATGCTGGTGGCTCTGCCTCCTGAGGTGTACCCGCCTCCTCCAGGCTTCCAGTCGCCTCAGTCTCCTGGGGCCCAGCCTCTAGGCTTCCAGTGTCCTGTGGCCAAGCCTCCAGCGTCTGCTGTGGCTCCGCCTCCAGCGTCTCCTGTGGCTTTGCCTCTGGCATCTCAACTCCTGTGTCCACGTCGCAGGCCCCCCAGACACTGCCGTTTCTAGTGCCCCAGACTCAGGCCCCTCAGATCCTATCAACTCCTGTGCCCCAGACGCAGGCCCCCTAGAGTCCGTCCAGGTCTGCGTTGGGCGTCCGGTGCCGCCCCTTAAAGGGGGGGGGGGGGGTGCTGTCAGGTTCTGTCCTCCAGCTCCCTGCTCACCTGTGTCCTGACTCCCCTAATCAGTTCTTTATTGGTCCCACCTGCCTCTCGTTCTCCTAATCACCGGTGTTCCCTGTTCCTCATGTATTTAAACCCTGTCAGTCCTGTGCTGTGTGTCTGTTCATTGATGATGGTGTTGTGTCTGATGTCCCTGCCATTCCTGTCCTCACACCAAATACAGCCTTTGCACCTTGACTCACCTGCGTTTGGATCCTCACTCAGCCTTTCAGAAATGACAGTTGCCTTCAGGTAGGAAATATGCTGTATAAATAAAACTGCCTTTCCTTGCCTAGAGGAGACAAAAGCATGGATCAGTTTTTCAGCATCTCGTAGGGTGAGAGTTGAACGAAGTTTGGCAATGTTGCGGCCATGATGGAAGAAGACCTTGCATATGTTCTTTATATGGGATTCAAAGGTGAGGTGGGAGTCCATTTTAACACCAAGGTTGGTAACTGAGAGAGAAAGGGGAATGTTGTGACCAGAGAAAGTAATACCAGTTATAGGAGACGACTGGATCTGGTGGGGGGTGCCTACCATGATGGCTTCTGTCTTGAAGGTGTTTAATTGCAGAAAATTGTGCCGCATCCACCTTTTAATCTCCTCCAGACATGTCTTGAGTTTAACTGAAGCTGTTGATGGTGTTGATGAAGCAGGCAGAGATCCAGAAAGACGGGGAGCTGCAGCAGTTGTTTTAATGTATAACTGTGTATCATCGGCATAACAGTGGAAAGCGATGCCACGACGACTGTGGTGTTTCACAATCCCACCTCTCGTGTCTTCAATTGGTGCAGAATGCAGCTGCATGTCTGCTTACTGGCACAAACAAGATGGAGCTTGTTACTCCTGTATTGGCCTCACTGCATGGGCTGCCTGTTCGTTTTAGAATCCAGTACAAGATGCTTTTATGGGCTTTTAAATCTATGCATGGTCTTACTCCAACATATATCTCTGAGCTACTGGTCTTTTATTCTCCTGCCCGGTCTCTGAGGTCAGCTGATAGGAAGCTCCTGGAAGTCCCAAGAAGGAGACGTAAGCTCAGAGGTGACAGGGCTTTTTCTGTAGTGGCCCCAAGGCTTTGGAACCCTCTGCCTTTGAACATTAGGTTGGCATCTTCTCTGTCTTGTTTTAAATCTCTTTTGAAAACCCATTTTTACACGTTGGCTTTTAATTCACCATGAGAGTCTTTTAGTTTTTGGTTTTTTAAGTTTTTTTTTGTTTTTATGCATTTTTATGTTGTGTATAGCTTTTAATGAATTTTATTTCTGTGAAGCACTTTGGTCAGTTTTAAACTGTTGTAAGGTGCTATACAAATAAAGTTGCCTTGCCTTGACTGATTACTTAGCCGAGTGGGAGGAGGTAGAGAATGAAGAGGATAGGACCAAGAACAGACCCCTGAGAGACTCCACAAGTGACGGGGTGTGAGCGTGATCTGTATTGTCCAATGGAGACGTACTCTGTTCGATTTGTTAGGTACGACTTGAACCAGCTGAAGGCCGCATCAGTGAGTCTAATAGTATTGTGAAGCCGAAGGATGTTGTGATCAACGCCACAGTCATTCATTCATTTATTGGTTATATAGCCCTTTAAAAGACAGGTCAAGGAGAATGAGAAGAGAGAGTGAGCCAGCATCAGGCACCACTAGGAGGTCATTTGTGACGCTTAGCAGTGCTGTCTCACTGCTGTGGGCTGAGCGAAAACCAGATTGGAATTTTTCCAACAAATTATTTTGATTGAGATGGTCCAGAAGGTGGGTAGTGACAACCTTCTCCATTATTTTGGATAGGAATGTGAGATTAGAGATGGGTCTGTAGTTTGACAGGACATCAGGATCAAGAGTGGGTTTTTTGAGTAGTGGTCTGATCGTGGCATGTTTTAAGGGATGTGACCAGTTTGGAGGGAGTGGTTTACAACCGAAGTGATGAGGGGGCCAAGAGATGAAATATGGGTTTTCACCAAGGTAGTTGGTAGTTGGCACAGGGTCCAGAAGGCAAGTGGAGGGTCTCATTTTCACGACAGTGTCCTTTATTGTTTCCAGGGTTACTTTAGGGAAGCAGTTTAAGTGGTAGTTAGGGGCAGGCAGAGCATTTTCTGACTGATCACTTTGAGCAGGGGTCAGAAAGACCAGAACGATTAGATGTAACTCTGGATTTAAAGAAAGCCATGAAGTTGTTGCATTGTTCCTCAGTGGAGGCTGTAGAGGGCATACATTCAGGTTTCAGGAGATAGTTTATAGTAGAGAAAAGTTGCTTAGAATTTCCAGGGCAGTTTCTTATGATGCCAGAATAAAACCGTGATCGTGCTTCTTTGAGGGATCTTGCGTAGGTCTGTTGGTGTTCTCTGTAGGTTTGTTTATGAACAGTGAGACCAGAGGTGATTAAGTGAAAATCCTTCCAGCTGCTTTCATTTTCCATAGAGTATCTGTATACCAAGGTGCTGAGTGCTAACTGTCTTGGTAATCACTGGGGCATGGGCATTAAGAAGGCTGCTTAGCTGGGTGTTGTAAAACTCACATGAAAACTGCTGGAGGTCTGCTGTCATGATATCTGGGTTTATGTTTTGATATTCCTAAAAGAGAGTTTGGGGTTAATGGGACAGGATGAAGATGGTAATTCTATGGAAATGGCCTTATGATCTGACACACCCAGGTCTTACACCTGCAAGTTGGTGAGGGGAGCAGAGTTTGATGACCAGATGAAGAGCGTGCCCCTTGCTGTGGGTAGGGTGTTGACATGTTGTTTCAGGTTAAAACAGTCCAGTAGAGGCAGGAATTCAGCTGCAGTGGGACAGGAAGGGGTGTCCATGTGAATATTCATGTCCCCCATTATTATATCTCCCCCCTTTTCTTTCATTTCCATGTCCGTTGGGATTTAAAACAACCAAAAGCATGTCCTCACTAAATAAGCAAAACTGTCATAGAGGAACCTTTATAACAAAATAAAGATATGACTGTAGTTCATCCCTCTGACCACAAGAGGGAGACACACCTGCTGTTCCGGTTTTATTAACTGATTATTAACAGAATATTATCAGATTATTATATGTTCATTAATAACTCAGGAGCAACATCCAGCTTTATTAAGAATTCATTTATTTCAATAATAACTCATTTATTTCATTTTACAACAAACTGATCATCAAGCCAACAGCTCCTTCTGACTGTGTGTGTGTGTGTGTGCATGTGTGTGTGTGAGGGCTCCTGTCTAGCATGTTTTAGATGTTTCTCTGCTCCAACACACCTAGTTTAGAGACTGACTCACCTGCTGCAGGAGTCTGTTCGTCACCTGCAAACTAAAAGCAGGTGTGTTGAAGCAGGGAAACCTCCAGAACCAGTGGATGGTGGCCCTGGAGGAGCAGGATTGATCATAAACAGAACATCAGGAGACCCAGAGAGGTGGTGAAGGATCATCAGCACATGACCCTGAAAACCCAACAGGACCAGCAGGTCCACCTGAATGGACTTCTTGAGGTTTTATGACAGTTGGCAAACATCACCACCAATCTGGAGTGTGGACGGACACATCCTTCCCTCCCCCGTGTTACCTAGAATCCCCCACACCCCCCAGTACACTCATCACTCTGTAAGGCCCAGTCCCAATACTCGCACTTACGTCCTTCAATTGCGCGTTCCCGGCCAGGGGTGTGAGTGCGTATGCTGTCCCTATTCTCAAGTGCAGAAGGTAACCACGCCCCTTTTGCACCCTTTATCTGCAGCAGTAGCTCAGGAGGTAGAGCGGGTTGTCCAGTAATCGGAAGGTTGCAGGTTCGATCCCGGCTCCGGCCAGAGAATGCTGCTGTGTGTACTTGGGCAAGACACTTAACCCACCTTGCCTGCTGGTGGTGGTCGGAGGGACTGGTGGCACCAGTGCTCGGCAGCCTCGCCTCTGTCAGTGCGCCCCAGGGCAGCTGTGGCTACGTTGTAGCTCATCCCCACCAGCGTGTGAATGGGTGAATTGAGTTGATTGTGTTGTGAAGCGCCTTGGGGGGTTGTAGAACCCTAAGAAGGCGCTATACAAATACAGGCCATTTACCATTTACTTCGGCCAAGGGTATTACCCACAATCCATTGGTGCGTGGGAAGTTGGAGAAGAAGGCGGAGCCATGGCTCAAGAGCCTTTTCTGAAAACATGTATTTTCAAGTGAAAGAAGTTCATTTTAAGAGGATTAATGATATTTATTCATGCTCTGGATGTTTTAGACTGAGATTTAATGTGGACAGCAATGAGTGTAACTTTTGATTGTTTGAAAGTTGTTAATAAAGTTTTTTTAAAAAGTAGCACAGTGACTGGCATTCCAGTATTAATCACGGTCGATCCCTGTCCCAATCAGCACACTTGTGTCCTACGCACTCGAAGCCTGACTGTGCACCTCCTCTAAGTGCACTTCACAGAAGGACGCAGGGCGAGTATTGGGACTGGGCCTGTAACAGTTCTCTGACCTCCAGCCAGCACCACTCCCACCTGAACTCCCTCCAGCCTGGATAGAGTCCTACTGTCAGGATGCAGGTGTACAGGCTCTGCCCCAAGACATTAGGTGTGTTCTGGAAGGTTAAAGCTGTAGCTCCACCCACACATGTGTGTTAACGCTGGTGTAGCAAAGGATCATGGGTAATGTAGTCCAGCAAACCCCAGTGCCAGGTTTGTGGTCTGAGACTTTCATAGGGATTAAAAAATAAAGTGTTGATGTAGTCTGAACAGAGGAGGATTATGGGAGTTGTAGTTCAGTTGTTGTTGATACTTTAAGCCCTGAATAGACTTTGTGTTTGAGCCCCATCATTTATTTACAGTTACACAAGTCTTTATGTACACACACTCACACACACACTCACACACACACACTCTCACACACACACACACAGACGCACACACACTCTCTCTCTCTCTCACACACACACACACTCACACACCATTTTCACATGAATAATAAATAATCAGATAAATAATAAATATGTTGACATAAATACTTTGATACCAGCTCCAGAGCTTCTGATTGGTTGATCACTGATGATCCAATCACACGTCTCTATCCGACCAGTGGACCATTCTGTTATCGGTTGCCATGGTTACAGTGTTTCTACTATAGCTTGTTCATCATCGCGTAAAAACAAAAACTAAAGTGATAAAAAGATAAAACATCTGATCTCCATCAGGTTGCCATGGAAACTGTGCCCACAGCCAGCAGCAGCCAATCAGAGTCTGTCTCTTGTGGGGACCCAGATGTAGGGACCGCTCTGCTCCTCGATGACCAGCTTCACGTGGTGGTAGACCTCCTCAAAGCTGTCACCGTGAACGATGGCTGGAGACATGGAGACGACCGTCAGCATCAGAGGAACCGGGTCAGATACCTGAAGTCAGGTGTGGCACCTACCTGTGAAACACTCCAGGAAGTCCTGCTCCAGTTTGATGGCTCGGTCCAGAGCTTTCCTGGCCTGGTCTTCTGACAGACGCTTGTTCAGATCCCTGAGCAGAAATACACGTTTAGCTGTTTCTGTGGTCTCTCCTGGATGCTCCAGGAGGTCTTTACCTCAGCTTCTGACCTAACCCCAACCCCCACAAACTCCTGATGACCTGAGCTGGAGTCTCATCAGACTTACAGGATGTTCTCCAGGGAGCGCGGTCGGATGAAGATGGCGATGGGATGGAGCTGAGCGGCCTGCAGCCTCCTCACAGCGTTGGCTGAAACATCCAGGATGCAGTGCTTCCCCTGTGGAGAGCAGATGGAGCTCATGAGTCTGGAGATGTTCACCTGCAGCTTTATGGTTCTGGGCTGCCCTGCAATCAGAAGGTTGCAGGTTCGCATCCCGCTCAGTCTGTCGCTGCTGTTGTGTCCTTGGGCAAGACACTTAACCCACATTGCCTGCTGGTGGTGGTCGGAGGAACCGGTGGCGCCAGTGCTCCGCAGCCTTGCCTCCGTCAGTGCGCTCCAGGGCAGCTGTAGCTACACTTTAGCTCATCATCACCTGATTGTGAATGGGTGAATGACTGATTGTGTTGTAAAGCGCCTTGGGGGGTTCTAGGACTCTGGAAGGCACTATATCAAATACAGGCCACCATCTTCTCATGGAAAACATCAGGTCTACAGATGAATGTAACGTGATTCAGAACCCGAAGAACAAACCTAAACATTTCTTTTAATCCTGGCTGACTCACCTGTCTGACTCACCTGTTCGGCCACCTGTCTGACTCACCTGTATGACTCACATGTTCGGCCACCTGTCTGACTCACCTGTCTGAATCACCTGTTCGGCCACCTGTCTGACTCACCTGTTCGGCCACCTGTCTGACTCACCTGTCGGCCACCTGTCTGACTCACCTGTCTGACTCACCTGTATGACTCACATGTTCGGCCACCTGTCTGACTCACATGTTCGGCCACCTGTCTGACTCACCTGTTCAGCCACCTGTCTGACTCACCTGTCAGCCACCTGTCTGACTCACCTGTTCGGCCACCTGTCTGACTCACCTGTCGGCCACCTGTCTGACTCACCTGTTCGGCCACCTGTCTGACACTCTGCACCGACGTCCCATACAGGTGGTTGTTGTACTGCCCGGCCTCGATGAAGCGATGTGATTGGATGTCTCGTTCCATCTGTTCCCGTGACGACACAAAGTGGTAGTCCCGCCCATCCAGCTCGTAGTCCCTGCGAGGGCGGGTTGTATCTGTGGGCGGAGCCAGACAGTTGTAACTTCCTGTTTATTCACCTGATGCTGTCTGTTGTCAGCAGGTAGACTTACGAGGTACGCAGGAGCCAAACTTGTCTGGATACTCAGACAGCAGGTCGTCATTGACCCGGTCTTTGGTCGGTCCCAGGATGATGACGGGTCGAGCGTAGTCCACTGAGGACAGATGGAGAGACAGAAGGTCGTTCCTGCTGCTGACTCATAACTACTGAGTAGAAACAGGTAGCAGGTAAAGGTGTTGGAGGAAAGCTTATGGGGTCATAGGCTATCCAGCTGTGGGTTAGGGCCACAATGGGTTTGTGATTGGACTGGTCAGACATGAACTGGTTCTCCTGGTCTGAAACCCAGATGGTCCTGATGGTCCAGTCACAAAAACTGTCTACAGGTGAAACATGAGAATGTAGTACAGACGCTCATTTATGTCAGTAATGCAACTTAAAGGTGAAACTAATCTATGAGACAGACTCAGCAGCAGCAGGTAGAGGTAGAGCGGGTTGTCCAGTAATCGGAGGGTAGAAGGATCGATCCCAGGTCCTAGCAGAGAATGCTGCTGTTGTGTCCTTGGGCAAGACACTTAACCCACCTTGCCTGCTGGTGGTGGTCTGAGGGACTGGTGGTGCCTGTGCACGGCAGCATCACCTCTGTCAGTGTGTCCCAGGGCAGCTGTAGCTATGATGTAGCTCATCACCACCAGCGTGTGAATAGGTAGATGATTGTTTGAGTTGTAAAGCACCTTGGGGGGTTCTAGGACTCAATAATGTGCTATATCAAATACAGGCCATTAACCACACAAATCCAGATATTTCTGTCTTTATCTGTTATAATTGTGATTATTATGGATACAGCTGAGTATTCTAGACCCAAAGTGTCACACTCTAATCAGCTGATGAGTCCAGAACACCTGCAGACGGTTCCTGAGCCTTTAGATGGTCTCTCAGTCTGAGCTGGATCACTGACATAAGTGGACTTTTGCTCCAGATTCTAAGTTTCACCTGAACAACAGAGATGGATGGATGGATGGATGGATGGATGGATGGATGGATGGTTGGATGATGGATGGATGGATAATGGATGGATGGATGGATGGATGGATGGATGATGGATGGATGGATAATGGATGGATGGATGGATGGATGGATGGATGGATGGATGGATGGATGGATGGATGGATGGATGGCTGGCTGAATAATGGATGGATGGATGGATGGATGGTTGGATGGTTGGATGTTGGATGGATGGATGATGGATGGATGATGGATGGATGGATGGATAGATGGATGGATGGATAATGGATGGATGGAAGAATGGATGGATGATGGATGGATGGATAATGGATGGATGGATGGATGGATGGCTGGCTGAATAATGGATGGATGGATGGATGGATGGATGGATGGATGGATGGTTGGATGATGGATGGATGGATAATGGATGGATGGATGGATGGATGGATGGATGGATGGATGGATGGATGGATGGATGGACAAAAGCTGAGAGCAACGTTTGAACTCTGACCTTCGATCTGCGTGACGAGCTCATAGCTGTGGATGAAACCTTCTCTACCTGGAAGAGGAACACAGACAGGTAAAACCCAACCCAGGTGTGGGTTAGCACGCTGCAGTTGTTCAGCCCTCCCACCAGAGGAAGATGTTCTGCAGCTCTCATGGTGAAGGTATTAATGCTCTCACACCAGTGTTGCCAGAAGTAGGATAATTATCATATTTGTAGGATCATTTAGCCCTCTGCACGATCATAAATCCCATATGTGCAACGATTTTAGTCCTAGACGTTCCTAAAGCTAAAACTACATTAAAGACTCATTTTGTTCTGTGTTTGATGCACTAATCCTGAAGCTGTGGGTCATCAGACATGTCAGGATGAAACTAAGTAGCGTACGATCATTTTTCTCAAAATACAATAATTTTAAGATACTTTAACATTTCCAGTCTGGCAACACTGACTCACACAGAAACAGTGTTGATGCTATCTAGAGTCACACAAATAAAAACAGAAACAGTGGATCGTAGTTTTCATCCATAACCTTCCCAAGATGCACAATCCTTTTCTAGAACAGGTCTCATAGTGTCTGTGTAGGCTACCATACGAGCACATTATAAAGATGTTCCACAACGATTGAAAATCCCAGCAAAGCCGTTTCAGCGTCAGAAATCACCAGGTATGAAAAAAAAAACACTTTAAAGAGGTTTATTATTGCTTTTTTTAACGCAAGTAAGCTAATGCTGCAGTGTTAGCTCAGCTTTAGCTTGATACCAGCAGGAAAAAGCTTCAGAGCTGTTTAAAGAACTGAAGCCTGCAACAGGAGCGACCCAGAAGTTATTTCTGTTACTCCTAAAAAGCCACGGCATCTTTTTGTTTTGCTCTAGTATCAGGTGAAGCAGGCTAGCTGCTAACTTGAGCTAACAATGCTACTAAAAAAGAAGAAACTATCTTTTACATAGCGCCTCTCAAGATAAAAACCAGGAGGCGCTTGGTGAATTACAAGAAGTCACCTCTAAAAATGTTCCAGCTACTTTTTCAGTTACCAACAACTGGATATGACAGGGGCTGCACAGTGGCGCAGTGGTTAGCGCAGTTGCCTTGCAGCAAGAAGGTTCTGGGTTCACATCCCGGCCTGGGGTCTTTCTGCATGGAGTTTGCATGTTCTCCCTGTGCACGCGTGGGTTCTCTCCGGGTACTCCGGCTTCCTCCCACAGTCCAAAAACATGACTGTCAGGTTGATTGGTCTCTCTAAATTGTCCATAGGTGTGTGTGTGGTTGTTTGTCCTGTGTGTCTCTGTGTTGCCCTGCGATGGACTGGCAACCTGTCCAGGGTGTACCCCGCCTGTTTGCCCGATGACTGCTGGAGATTGGCACCAGCCCCCCGCGACCCTGCTCGGATAAGCGGTTACAGAAAATGGATGGATGGATGGATATGACAGTGTTGTTTTAAGAGACGCAGTGGTTGTGAGAGCTGGAGCTGCAGGTGGAGAGCTACAGCTCTATAGACCAGTTAACCTGTTAGCAGGATGTCCTCTCTTGTGACCTAGTGCTGCACCAGTGTGATAATAACTCATTAAGTAACCTGCTGGCTGAACCAGGCACCCTAAATGCTCCTGCTGCACAGACCAACAGAATGTGTCGCTGCCTGCAGGCGGCTGCTCAGATCAGAGACCATCTCTTCTGGATCATCAAAAACAAAAATGTCTGCAATCATCAACAGAGGATCTGCGGTTGGTGGTTTTTAGGACGTTTTTAATAATAGAACATCATGTGAGTTTAGAGGAGAAACAGGAGAGGCAGGCACAACACCAGTGAGTGCAACAGGGTGCGCCACCTGCAGGAGGGAAGTGTGTACTGCAGCAAGGCTCAGGTGAACTGTTTGTTTTGTTAGAGTGAGCAAACAGGTGTGTGTGTTAGAGTTAGCTGTGAATCTGGAAACGTTCCCTCTGACACTAGGCAGCTCAGCTGACTTCACTTCCTGTTAGGCTGAAGAACGCCTGATGCGTTCACATAGAGGAGAGGGTGGAGGGGCAGGAAGAGGAGCAGTTTGATCAGGATCCTATCATTGAGAACGGGACGAGCACAGTGATTGGCTGAGGGGTTTCACGGTGTGTTTTCATTGGCTCCCGTCAGCATTTGAGGTGGCAGAATGTTCCAGACAAACATGTCAGACTGCACCATTAACGTGTCTGGGGATGTGCAGGAACAGGTGGAATGGAACTTCAAAATAAAAGCCTGTTTGATACGTGGTTATTCTACTGATTTTTCATTTTGGATGAGTGACCATAGATGGATGAAGTTTTACTGTCCTAGAAGAGAGAGACTTATCTAGTAGTCCTAGAATATAGAGAGAGACCTATATGGTAGTCCTAGAATAGAGAGAGAGACCTATGTGGTAGTCCTAGAAAAGAGAGAGAGACCTATATGGTAGTCCTAGAATATAGAGAGAGATCTATATGGTAGTCCTAGAATATATAGAGAGATCTATATGGTAGTCCTAGAATATAGAGAGAGACCTATATGGTAGTCCTAGAATAGAGAGAGAGACCTATATGGTAGTCCTAGAATATATAGAGAGATCTATATGGTAGTCCTAGAATATAGAGAGACCTATATGGTAGTCCTAGAATAGAGAGAGAGATCTATATGGTAGTCCTAGAATATAGAGAGAGATCTATATGCTAGTCCTCCTTCTCACATATAAAGCTCTTAATAAACAAGCTCCATCATACATCAGTGATCTGATTGTTCCATATGTTCCTAACAGAGCACTTGGCTCTCAGACTGCAGGTTTACTGGTGGTTCCTAGAATATCTAAAAGTAGGATGGGAGGCAGATCTTTTAGCTATCAGGCTCCTCTCCTGTGGAACCAGCTCCCAGCTTTAGTCCGTGAGGCAGACACCTTGTCTACTTTTAAGACTAGGCTCAAAACTTTTCTATTTGATAGGGCTTATGGTTAAATTCTGATGTTAGCCCAGGTTTAGACGAGTGGGGAACAGAGGGAGGTGGAGTGTACAGCGGGGACTACAGTCGTTAAAGACTTTTCTCCCTGGCCCTGCCTCCCACATGCCTCCATCTGAAAGGCTAGGTTATCCTGAGTTATCTCTGTAGTTATGCTGCTATACACAGTAAAATCCCAAGTGTTAAATAAGCAGTGTCAGAGTATAGGAACTCTGTCAGAGTCAATTCAATGAAAGTGAGTGTAAAATGCCTCCCTTTGTCCTGCAGTGTTGGTGTTAAATTTCAGAGTTAAAACAGATTTTTTTTAAATTACTCTTAATAGTGTAAACTGTCCAGTGTTAAAGAAAATTAACTCTTTTGGAGTTATTAGTACTCTATACTCCAGTGTTGATGAAAAATTACTCCAAAACAGTGTAAAAAGTAATGACCCCGCCCACTTTGAGCTGCAGTGAGCAAGGTGCATTGTGGGTAGTCATATTTTTGGTTAGTTTGTCCTATTTTGAGGTGTTTATGCATATTTATTTTGGGAGGGTTGTGTTGTTCTTAGTTACAACTTCACTTTCCTTCATTTACTGTTGCAAATGTGGTGTTATTAGTTGTGTCATGTTTGCACCATAAGTGAGGAGGCTGGTCACAGGAATGGGACCACTGTGTCCTTGCACTGTGTTAACAAATAAGAGGCAGTTCACACTAAATGCCCTGGACTTGACTCCTTGTGTTCCAATCTCATTGGCTGTCTGAAGTCGCGTGAGGCAGGAGTTAGCTGGTATTTTTCAGTGTGGCTGCTAGCTGTTAGCTTCTTAGCATGACAGCTGATACAATATGAACACTGTTAAGAGTTAAAGTTTCATTAACATCTAGTGTTAGAATAATGCTTGGAAAATAGCAGTGTCATATTTAAATAACACTTTGAGTGTTACTTATCTCATAGAGTTAAAGTATTTTAACAATTGTGAGAGTTAAAGCAGATTTACTCCATAACCTAATTTAACTCTATTGAGTGTAAAATTGACTCTGAATATTTGACACTGAGGTCAGTGTAACTTTTACACTGTACAGGGCAGGACCATATGTTCACTGCCTCAGTGTTGAAATTGACTCTTTTAGTGTTGAATTAACACTGCTCATTTTACTGTGTAGGCTTAGACTGCTGGAGGACATACTGACCACTTTCCATACTCTGCTACTCTCTTCTACTACCACTCTCTAATTGCATTATTTCCTGTTATTTCAGCTGTTAACTTTATTTTCTCTCTAAGTGTTTTTCTCCCCAGAAGAAGCTACACTGGCGTTCTGCTGAGCTGTGGTGGCCTCATGGAGGGGGCCATCGGCTGGCACACTGCTGCCAACCACTGAACATTCTCCCTCTCCTGATATTACATCTCACTTTCTTTAACATAGAATGTGCTACTATTAGTTCACCTATTGAATTAATTATAGATTCACTCAGATAAAGACAATAAAGTTTCTCTTACTAAATAGAACTTCTACTAAGAAATCACAGTGTAGCCATAGAAACACTACTTGATATATGTGGTGTGTGTGTGTGTGTGGGTGTGGGGTGTGCCTGTGCCTGCTCTGTCTTCTCAACCCCCAGTGAGTCGTAGCGGATGGCTGCTCATACTGAGCCAGGATCCTCTGGAGGTTTCTTC